>CM076569.1:653524916-653675830 GCA_034641835.2 Pinus albicaulis
GACTTAAAAGTTTCGAAAATGTTTCAAGTAACAGACAATTGTTAATTAGCCTATTGTGCTAGGCCAAACGGTGGACGACCTGCATTGGAAAGTGTTTGCTGACCAATATTGAGGCCCCGCCCAGGTTCAAAACTCAGTTAACCCACCTCATGAAAGGGCAAGCGGCTCAGTGTTAGAGCAATCCAATCAGCCAGGGACTTTAATGTTTTAGAAATGTTTCAAGTAATAGAGAATAGTTAATTATACAGTGATATGTGGTTTAACGATAAGTTTCACTGGGTGAAACTAATGAGACCATGGTTCAAATCCCATTGAGAATATGGCCTCACTGGGTGAAACTAACGAGACCGCGGTTCAAATCCCATTGAGTATATGGCCTACTATGATCTCGCCTCAAGGAGTAGACTCCCCATTTCCTAGTCTCCGCTCTTGCTAAATCATAAGATCTGGTATATCTAGCTTATATCTGGCTTACAGGTTGCTGGATATACTCTTGGTGTTATAAGGCTCTTGCTAAATCATAATATCTGGTATATCTAGCTTATATCTGGCTTAAAAGTTGCTGGATATACTCTTGGTGTTATAAGGCAGCCACAAAGGTTGATCCTGGACCTCCCCCAGATTAGTCCAAGGAAGAAAGTTTTTGCTGAGCAATATTGAGGCCCCACCCAAGTTTGAAACTCAATTAACACACCTAGCGTGTCTGTGGGCAGTTGCATAATGCATTAGGTTCAAGAGTATAGGGTCAGTCCCTTAGACATGACCCTGGGCCTCCTCAGAGATAGGTAGTAAGTTTAGGAATTCTCCTAATACCCAAAAAAAAAAAAAAAAAGGAAAAAGAAAGAAATTCTCCTAATACTGAAAAAAAAAAAAAAAAATGAAAAAGAAAGAAATAGAAAGAAAAATGACAGTAGTTAATTATCGATTCTCGTGATAAAAAAAAAATAAACGAAAAGAAAACAGACAATAGTTAATTAGTAGTTTCCAACTTTTCACTAGCATGTCCTAACATTTTTTGATGTATATGCAGAAAGACTTTGACTTCAGGATGACTCAGGGGTTGCTTTGTCAAAGTTTACTTGCATGCCAAAAACTGTTCTGATGTCAACTAACATGGATAAAACATGATCATAAAGAGATAAAATCTGATAAAACTTCAACAAAAAGCATGGATGAAGTTCACACTCGACAACAAGACTGACGTGGGAAGAAACATCTAAAGAAAACTTTTTAAGGTTCCATCTTTCCACTCCTTAATGATAGGTTTAATAAAATAATCAGTTCTTAATGAAGGTGCTACCTCCCCGTTAAGTTATAATCTTCTATTCCCACATTTTAAGAGTAAAAGATAGCATCTCAAGGCACTGGGGCTGTTATAAGTGAAATTGTAAGTAGATAGATTGTGATGTTTGGAATTTCTAAGTGACTGGTGTGGACTTCTTAAGCCATGGGTGGTTATTAAGCATGGAGTTAAGCTTGAACCCTGGGGTTTTCCAGTTCATAATTAAGATAAAATCTATTCAATGGTCAGAAATTGAAAATTCAGAAGTTGCGTGAAGAGAAACACAGAATAAGCACCTGGAAAATAGTCTTGGAGAAGAAAGTGTACCCGCAACAGAATGAGCATCGACTCATGCTCAATTTCCAAAGGCCAAAATTATAACTAGTATGTATGGTAGAAGCTGGGAGAAAAACAGTGAATTTTTCCACTAAATACAGTTTCAAATTAATCACTGGCATGGTGCTAACTTTGTTAGAGGTAACAGATAGAAGATTGAAGTTTAAAAGACAATACACTCTGATGAATTAGGGATTACCGTGGCATTAGAGGGCACATGCCAAATTACATTGTCATCTCCAAATGCACCCCTATGTAGTGTCCATCTGACACTTTGTGACTTGAACCTTTAAAATGCTTGCTCGGCCACTTCATCATTCAAGATTTATTGTGAGAGTATGATGGTACAATGTGACCTGCATGTCCCAAATAACATGAGCCAACAATGAAAACCATAATTAAATTATTAATGCCTTACTAATTTAATCCTTGAAAAGACGAAAAACATGAATCCAAGAAAGAAAATGATAAGGTTCTCATTAACCAGCTATTATATTTATAGATATGGCAGAATTGTTGATTGGTTGTTTCAGAATTTAAAGCATTTTACTTATTCTCTCAAACATATGAAAAGACACTAAAATTACCAAGGTCATATTTCAACAAAAATCTTGCAGAAAATCAAATTGCAACTATGAAGATATTGTTCTAAATTTTAAAAATTATAGTAATAAAATCCATCTTCAACATGACTTAACATTTTATATCATATTAGAAAAATTTTGAGTCAGGGAACAAGTACAAGGTTCAGAGTTAAAATATTTGCGTCAAGGACAAGGAGATATCATATACAACTTTATGAGTTGAGGTTATCACTAGAGAACATAGTCTTGAGTCTTAAACCAATACTTAATTAGGGACTTATGGAAATAAATACTCCTAAGGCTTTACAACAACTACCATTGCACCCATCACACTACCTTTCTAGGCTGAATTTTCCACGAGGGCCTGGTGCAACCCATATGAATGCACCCATCACATCACCTTTTAGGTTGAATTGTCCACATGTCCTAACCCACAGAAGATGTAGTTGAATAGTCTGTTGTGCTGAATTCCACAACTTTTGCCCACAACTGACCATAAGTCCTTGCATGTGATGAGTGCACCAGACATGTATCATGGGAGCCACAAAACCTGCAAACAAAATTATCCATAAGTCCAAAATGGGGAGGATGTAACTGGCAATAACAAAGCTGAGAAAAATTCTCCCTTGCAATGAAATTCCAGATGTGACTCCTCACGAACAGAGAGCCATTCTTATCAAAATATTCTAAGAGAAACATGTTTTAAAGCTAAATGTATACAATTCATTAACCGCCCTACCATCCTACCGTGTCATATCCCTTGAGCACCCCCCAACACAGTGACTCCCTTGGTAGAAAAGGCCAAATAACTAAATATGTTTGCTCAAAAATGTAAAAACAACATCCAGATATGGGAAGAGTCTAGAGAGTTGTAGTCCTCGGATAGAGCTTTCTAATGATGTATCATGTGCGTCAAATGGAGATAGTGTGCCAAAGTTACGTCCCTGGGAAGTTGAAACACCAATTTACCCAAACGGGGCCCATAGTTTTGGCGCTTCATCTCCTAGGGTTAGGTTTTGGGATGTTTAGGGTTCTCCATTGTTTCTCAATAATAAATAGGCCCTCGCGCCTCATTGTAAAGCAGTTCAGAGGTCTGTAGCCACCACATCTCTTCTCAGAGATAGCTACCAGTACCCTAGCTAGTTTTATTTCCATTGTCTGTAAGCAAATTTCAGTTCTTTGATATTAATGAAATGAAGTGTTATTTCCGCTGCATCTCTGTATTTATGGTTATGTGTTTATTCTGTTGTGTTCCTGCATAAACCCGGATCAATCATATCCCTCACAAAGTGATACTAAACATCAATGTGCTTTGTATTTGAATGATAAGAAAGGTTCCTTGCCAATAAAATTGCACTTTGGTTGTCACAGTCTATCCTTATAGTTCGTTGTACCAACCCCACACTTGAACACAATCTCTGCAACCAAACTGCTTCCTTGCTTGCATGAGTGGTTGCCATGTATTCAACCTCTATAGTTGAAAGATCCACTATAATTTGTCTTTTTCTCATTCAACTGACTGCTCCTCCAAATAGGTTAAGCACATACCCACTTGTAGATCTTCTCTTATATATATCTCTAGGCCTGTCTACATCAAAAAATCCATAGATGTCCAAATTTTTTGTTTAATCCTGGTCTTCCTTGGTAGCACAAACCATAATCACTAGTGCCAAGAAAATACCTGAAAACCTGATCCATTGATGTCCAATGCTCCTTATCTAGTTTTGACGTAAACCTGCTCAATACTCCCACTTCATGTGCAATGTGTGTTTTAGAACAGACAATTGCATACATCAGGCTATCGACTGCACTTGCATGTGGAATACATGACATGTCCTCTTTCTCTTCTTGTGTCTTGGGACACTATTAAATGAATAAATTTACACCGACAGGAATAGGAACCTTCACTGGTTTACTTTCCTACATATTAAACCTATGCAATATTGTCTCAACATACTTCTTATGTTTTAGCCAGAGCTTCCTCTTTGCCAAATCTCATTTAATTTCCATTCCCAAAATATAGTTTGTAGCAGCAAGATCCTTCATGTCGAATTTGGATGACAATTAGGTCTTCAAATCCTGGATAATTTCTTTGTCATTTCCAATAAAAAACATATCATCCACATACACGAGCAAATAAATAACATGATCCCTAATTAATTTAAAATACACACAATAATCTTCTTTGCTTCTTGTGAATCCAAGTCTCCATATATATGTATCAAATTTTTTTATACCACATCCTTGGTGACCGTTTTAACCCATACATAGACTTTTTTAACCTGCATACTAGTTATTTCTTACCCTTCACAAAAAATCCCAAATGGTTTCTTCATGGAGATCTCTTCTTCTAGATCCCCATGAAGAAATGTTTCCTTCACATCCATCTGTTCTACCTCAAAATCAAAAGCAACATCAATAGATAAAAGTGATATAATAGAAGCTAACTTGGCAACATAAGAAAAAATATCATCGAAATCAATTCCCGACACCTGGGAATACCCTTTTACTAACAGTTGAGCTTTATATTTCTCTACCTTTACTTCTTCATTCATATTCTTCTTAAACACCCATTTGTTGCCAAGGGGTTTCCTTCTAGCCGACAACTCCATCAAATCCCAAGTCTCATTTTTCCAAAGACTCCATTGCATCAACCATGGCCTATATCCAGAGTTTTTGTTCTCTGAATCCACTACTTCCTTGAAAATTCTGGGATCATCATCAGTAAAATATAAAACAAAATTTGATCAGAAAGTAGATAGAATATACCTCTTTGGATACCTTCTCTCTCGAACTGATCTTCTCAAAACTAGAGTCTATGTCTCTTCCTCTTCTTATTATTGTTCTGTTGTACAGTCTGGTTCCTCCTCTTTTAGTTCAACATTAGAGGAAATCCTAGCCTAAAAGTGGCCTCCTAAGGAGAAATAATGAAATAACAGTTAAAATAATAAAATAAGAGATAAATTTTGGAGGGAAAATAAGAAACTACTTTTTCTAATTATATTTTTGGCTTATCTCCTTATAGGTTTACTCAATTTTAATGTGTAAACACTCTTTCGATGCGAAATTAAATTACACATCCAACGAGTATCCATTATGCATACTTTTGAGAAGATCCATATTTATTAAAATTGTAGATACATTAAAAAATTGTGTTGAACACATTTTTTCAATTTATCTGCAATTTTTATCAATGAAGGTCTTCTTAAAAGTATACATAATGGGTACTCGTTGGATTTGAAATTTAGTTCCACCTCAAACACGTGTCTACAATTGAAATTTGAGTAAACCTGTAAGGAGATAAGCCAAAAATACAATTAAAAAAGTAGTTTTTCTTATTATCCCTCCAAAATATTTACATGTACCTCTTTTTAAATTTAAATTATTTTGATTGGTTTACATATTATGACATCAAAATTACATTAAAATTGCATGGGCACTTTTAGGTTGAAATTTCCTCTAATGACTCTATATTTTCAGGTTCCTTTGGTGGAACTTCATGTTTGATACCATATTTCACCTCTCTAAACACCACATCTCAGTTGTACACAACCTTCCTTGTTTCTAAGTTCCAAAGCTTATAACCTTTTAAACCATCTTGATACCCAGTAAAGATGTATCTTTCAAATTTACTATCTAACTTGGTTATTTTCTCCTTGGAATGTGTACATATGCATCACAAAAAAATACTCTCATATGTGAAAGAGAGGGTTTCTTACCAGTCCATACCCCATATGGAGTATTATCCTCCAACGCTGAATAAGGTGATTTGTTAACCAAGAAGCATGCAGTATTTACTGCCTCTCCCCAGAAGCCATGCCCTAATCTAGTTCCACTGAGCATGCTTCTTTCCTTTTCCATCAACATCCTATTCACTCTTTCTGTAACTCCATTTGTTGAGGTGTGTATGAAATAGTATTCTGTCGTGTTATACCACACTTCTTATAAAACACTTCAAATTCCTTCTTGCAAAACTCTCCATCATTATCTGTCCTCAACACTCTCATCTTATTCTCCATCTGATTTTTCACCAGAGCCTTAAATTCTTTAAACCTTTAAAATACTTCATATTTCTTCCTAAGGAAATATATCCATGTATTCCTCAAGAAGTAATCTATAAATAAGACATAGTACAAAAAATTACCCAGTGATGAAACCAACATAGGTCCAAACACATCACTGTGCACAAGCTCTAATATACTTTTTTCCATCTTAGCACCAGAGGGGAAAAACAACTGATTTGGATTCCCATATACAAAATGTTCACAGAAATCGCATTCCATAGGGAATTTATACATACCTTCTACCATACCATTACCATGCAGTATTCGAAGGCCCTTATCTCCAATATGTCCAAGCCTTTGATACCATAACATGGTCTTTTCTCCAGAGACCACTATGTTTTTTGCTCCACTTTAAAGAACCACATAATTGTTGCACCCATCAATAATAGTGCTACCAAGAAGGTTGTACAAAGTTCCAATCCGAAATCCCCGCATTAATAACAATGGTCCCCAAACCATCTTGTAGATATCTTTCTCAAACACTATTTTTACACCTGCATCATCCATCTTGCTTACATAAATCATATTTTTGGCCAATGCAGGAATATGCAGAATAGCAGGAAGTGTTATAATCCTTCCAGATTGTTTTGTCAATTTAATGTCTTAAATTTATTACATAAATTATCAACCAAGGTTTGCAAACTGATGAAGTGTGGTGCACTATGTGTGCTTATTTAACCTTCTTCTTACTTCGTTGTATGTATTTTTATGTTGTTTTGGGGGTTTTTTCTTTATCTCTAAGAATGTTAATCTAAAACTATGAAAGAAATCAAATGAAACTAATGAATTTTAAGAAGGAAGAAAAAGAAGTGTTCCTAAGTTAACCTAATTTGCATAAAAATGAATCAAAGATTTATTGAAAGGTTAGAATCTAATATGAAAAATGGAGTATCTATTCTAATGACTTCTAATTTAATATTATTTTTATTCCATGGATAAATGTTATAACTGAAATTGAAATTGCAATGCTATTATAAGTGAAAGCAGAAAAAGAAAACAACTAATATATATTTAGTTACTCCAGCATTCAATATGAAGTGTCACCTTCTTGAGATGATGTTAAGCAACCAATTATACCTTAGTTTCTAATGATCTAGAAAAGCAAGTAAAGTGCGCAGAGGAAAAATCAGTAATTGCATGAATTAAACATTCAATCATTCAGTGTAGAAATATGATAAAATGAACTTCTTGGAATGACCTGTAAGGACATCCAGTGATGAAACTAAATGAGGATCTAAAAGAAAACGTAAAAGCATGCAAAGTTAATGCTCAAATAATTGTAAACAACTAATGTATGTTTGATTACTCCGATATTCAATATGAAGTATTATCCTCTTGAGATACTGTGTAAGCAATCAATTATACCTTAGTTTCTAATATCCTAGAAAGACAAGTAAAGTATGCAGAAGAAAACTCAATAACTGCATGAATTAGATATTCAATCATTTAGTTTAGAATCATCTTCTTGAAATGAATTTTCAGAACATCTAATGATATGGTTAATTGATCATTCTAATCTAAGAAAGTAAATAACAAAATAGTAAAGGAAACTAGATAAATGTGAATTCTTATTGCTTCAAACTTAATTCAAATTGAAAATAGATAGATTTATCCTCACAAAATGTTTTAGAACAATGATTACACAGTTTTGATTTAATGTTATGCTACTGATCAAAATAGAAATGTAACATTAATCTACTCAGAAAACAGAATTGATAAAAATAGCGTATGGAAATTAAACTAAAACAATGAACGAAAAACCTCCTCCTGTGCAGGGGCCCTCTGCAACAGATTCGATTGAGAACCTAGCTGGTTAAATACGCACTTAAGCAATCATTGACATGAACACGATCCTTGTATTATAATAGAATGGAGTCTTAAAACAATACACAACGTTTCATCAAAAACTTAACTTAAATCTTGCTTCTCCTCGGTTCTGTGCAACTGGTATTTAAATAAAACAAACATAACTATTTATGAGCTAATTCTGCCTACAGGTGGCTAATCTTAACCAACTTATAGAATTGCAATTTGACTGTTTAACTCTTGATTTGATACGATAGAGAAAATCAAGAGTCCTTCTGTTCTCGGCTAATGTCCTTTGACCGGACTTTGACCATGATCTTAGGCATCCTTTTCTATCGATCTCTATTAAGTAGATAGGATGAAATCCATGTGGAGATGATTCTGGAAATGCCCATGTGGCTCATTTCTCCATTTGAACCCTGGAACCTGTCAGACCACGAAACTAGCTACGGAACCTATGATTAGCTGCAGAATAGGCTACGTTCCGTAGCCAAATTACTAAAATCCATTCGAATAGCAAGAACATCATAATATTACATGGAAATCATTTAAATTCATTCCTTGAGACAAAATATGACATTTATCATTGATTGGAATATGTGAACTTATGAGAAAGTAAGGGAAAAAAGTGAGAAAGGATGTCAGAGAGAGGATAATTTTGAGGTTCAACATACCCCTACTAAAAAGTCATTGCATGTCCTCATGCAATTTACCAAAAATGTGAATTATCCTCTCCTACTGCATTTGTTCAGACACTTCTGCTAACACATCCAATTTCCTTCTTTTTCTTTTCTTTGAAGTGATTGCCATCCTAGGCTTTCTCATAAGAAGCTTGTATTTGAGATTAATGAATGCCTTGTTTAGTGACTTTTTCCTTCTTTTCAACTTCCTGTGCTTTTTTACTACATTCCTGAATGCAGAATGGTATTGTCACTAATTACCTTTTCCAACTTGTTATGTTGCTTCAAGTCTTCATTATCTTGTTTAATATGCCTATTTAATATCTCTAGTTCATAAATTTCATGTTTGAGAGTATCAACTAGAGGTTCTTGTGGATTGATATGATTCACTGTTGCATTTCTCTTCTCCAGTGACTCTATGTAATCATATGTTTCTTGTTGTGTTGGGTCTATGCCTGGAGATTTTCTGCTGGGACTACTTTCAAAATTATGAATAGGAGAATTTTGAGGACTATGTGGAGGATAAATATTGACAAGAGATGGTATTGGGGTTTTTTCATCTAAAATTACAAAATTTGTCTCTTTTGGTAGTGTTTTCTTCATAGAACCTCGGAGTCTGGAGCTCCTTCTCAGTTGTAGAGGATTTACATTTTCCTCACTTGTAACCTTGCTCTTATTTCTTATCTTACCTCCTGTCTTGAATTTATTTTTCTTCCTATTCTCTGTTAGCTCTACAAAGATGAGTTTTTCATCATTTTTTTGCAATGAATATGCAAGTATGTCTTCAATGTTTGTATCAGTCTTCTTCCTTCTACTCTTTCTAACATTGTATTCTTTAGGTTGCTATGGTACTTCTTGAAAATGGTTTCTGATAAGAAAATTATTCCAGGAATCTCTTATGCTTTTTAAATGAAACTCAACAAGTATTTTTATCAACCCATGATGGTGCATAGTGATATCTATAAAGTGTATTCTCTTCTACACGTTTGTAGACATCCTTTTTAAGCTATTCAATAGAAATAAGGGAAGATTTATTTCACCATTCTCTAAGAAATTCATCAACAATCGAATATGATATACATACATTCAGCCAAACCTTCCTTCACAGGTGATAAATTTCTGTAAAACCAAGAGCATGTTCCTCCATTTATTTTTAAGAGCTGAGCTGGGGATAAATTTTTTGAAAATAGAAACATCCATACCTGGGTTTTTGAGGATAAATTTCCATGATTCATTATGAAATTCCTTGTTTTTGAACCACCTTTCGCCAAACCTTTGGAGTTCTGTGGCTTCGGCTATGAATGTCTCAGTAACTATGAACTTGATGTCTCTAATTTCCACTTCTGTGCCATCAAAAGGCTGAGAAAAATACTTTGTGATCTCTTTGTGAAAACCATCTAATTTATCTATGAATTTGAGCCATCTCACTTTCTGCAAAATTTCCTTGATTTGGGGATATCCTTCCATATATTTTGTTTCCACTGGTTCTGATCTGAATATTAGTCCCATGCCTTCTATTTTGAAGAGTTCTCAACCTTCAAAATTATCCTTCTCTGTTATGAAATGAATTGCATTACGGATCTGATGAAATACATCGAGGGTTTGTAGGAATAAATAAGTGGTATGTATTGGGGTTTTGAAGAAACGTAGATGGATATGTCACGTCAATAGGTCATGACCGTTAATCATAAATGGGGGAGTATATTATGGACCGTTATGAAACATAATGCGGATGATGTGGCTAATATATGATACGATGGAAATCACAATCAAATCAAATGATGATCTGTCAAGGGAGCATATGACCATCCATATTATACATGCTAATGTTTTAACCTTGCTATTACAATAATTTTTTGCAACTTTACCTTTAGAACTAACCTTTCATTGTCGTTTCTTTGGTGTTGATTTTTCAGGTACCTTTTAGCATGTTGGTCTTCAAAATGTAGTCCTTCAATTTCCTGTATTCATAATTTTTAGTAGGTTGTACAAATGTGTTAGAACTGCTGAATGAAATGGAATGTGGCTGCAAAATAGAATCAGCTACAGAATGTAGATAGCTGTAGAATGGAATCAACTACAGAATGTAGTTAGCTGTAGAATGGAATCAACTACAGAATGTAGTTAGTTGCAGAATGTAATCAACTGTATAATGTGATCTGTAAAACAAAATGAAGTATAGCTATGGAATGGAATTTAAGTGGAATATGTCTGTGAAATGGAATGAAAGTGGAATATGACTGCGGAATGGAATGTAAGTGGAATATGACTATGAAATGGAATGAAACTATAAAATGGAATATGAATGTAGTTCTCTATTACTACTTATTGCAGAAAAGAAATGGAAAATATAGGATGTGAGAAATATTTGATTTTCACCTTGTATTTTCAGTATAAGGATGTCAATCATTGATTAGTTTTCATACTTATACACTTTAATTTTTTTAATATATATATATATATATATATGAAAAATAAAAGCTAAGTTAGTGAAGAAGAATAATTATTCTTTACTAACTTCATATCAGAATTATCTTGCAAAATCTTGATAAACTCTTCTCTTGAAATTGGCTTATGATATACTTTCAACCAATGACCATTCACAAGAAGAGGTACCTTTTCTTCATCAATTGTCCTTATCTTGATTGCTCCATTTTCAAAGACTTTTTCAATCTCATATGGCCCAAGCCAATGAGTCTGAATCTTTCCTTGAAAATATTTGAATTTTGAATCGAACAAAAGTGCCAAATCCCCTGCTCGAAACTTCTTCTCCTTGATATATTTATCATGCCATTTAGCCCTTTTCTGCTAGACTATACTGGTTCTTTGAACTACATCTTTCTTGATTTCATCAAGCTCATTAATTTGCTCCAATCTATGTTTCTATGCTTCTGATAAATCAAGTCCCAATTAGACTTCCATCTTGAAGGTTCGAATCTCAAACTCTATATGGAACATGAATTTCTTTACATAAACAAGTTCATAGGGGGTATGTCCTGTTATATTCCTCCATGTAGTTCTGTAGGCCCATAAGGCTTCAGGAAGCCTTTTTAACCAATCTCTTCTGTGTAGATATACAGTCTTAGTGAGAATTCCTTCAATCACTTTATTGGTAGACTCTAATTGACCATTTGCATGTGGATGATAAGGAGTGGACTTTCTGTGTTTGATCTTGTAATATTCCACGAGCCTTTTTACAAACTTGGATGTAAAATGGGATCCCTGATCTGTCACAATTTCTCTTGGAACACCAAAACGAGTGAAAATATCCTCAAAAATAAAATTAACTACAGAACGTTCATTAGAAAAAGGTAATTCTTTAGCCTCTACCCATTTAGTGACATAATCAATACATACCAATATATATTTCTTTTGTTATATGGTGGATTGATTGGTCCAACAAAATCCAAGGCCCATTTTTCAAAAGGTTCAATGAGTACTTGAGGTTGCAATGGCATTTCATTTGAAGAAGTAGGTTTCCCTACCCTTTGGCATTTGTCACACCTTTTGACATATTATTTGGTATCTCTAATGATGGATAGCCAATAATATCATAGATGAAGGATTTTATAGGCTATCCTCTTGTCAGCAAAGTGTCCACCACAAGGTTCATCATGACATGCCTTAAGAATTTTAGGCATTTCATATTCATGAACACATATTCTGATAATGAGATCTGGACTTGTTTTATATAGTTCATTAGTAATCCATGAGTATCTTGCACTTATTTGAATCATTTTTCTTTTCTCTCTAGGAAACAAATGTGAAGGTAATTTTCTTGTGACTAAGTAATTAGAAATATCTTCAAACCAAGGAGTTTTAGTAGTTATTGCAAAAATATATTCATCAGTAAATTTATCCTCAACTGGAGTGTCATTTTTAATATTCTGAATTCTAGAAAAGAAATTAGCAACTATGTTTTGTTTTCGAGGTTGGTCTAGAATGGTGATGTTGAATTATTGCAGGAGTAATAACCATCTTGTAATTCTGCCATTATTAAGATTTATTCATTAAGTATCTAATTGCAGAGTGATCTATATGAGCAAAGGTTTCATAGCCTGTAATATAATGTTTGAATTTATTGATAGCACGAACAACAACTAAAAATTCCTTTTCAGTTACAGTGTAATTTAACTCAGTAGGAGTCAAATTATTGTTTTTGTAATAGATGGCATAGGGGGTCAAATATTTTTTTCCTACTACAACTCCCAGAGATGTATCTAAAGCATCTATTGAAATTTGAAAAGGTAGTTTCCAATTTGGACCCCTTAAGATGGGTGCTTCAGAGATTTTTGTTTTTAGAGTTTCAAATTCCAATTGGCAATCAGGATTCCAACTAAATTCATAATATGTGGTAAGTAACTTGAAGAGTGGGGATGTTATTTTAGTGAAATTGTCTATAAATCTTCTATAATATCCTGTGAATCCTAGAAAACTTCTAACATATTTTTGACAACTTGGAATTGATAGTTCAGAGATGACTTCAACTTCATATGTATCAACTTTAATTCCATCTCTTGAAATGTGATGTCCTAAAACAGTCCCTTCTGTAAACATCATAAAACATTTTTCATGGCTTAGTGAATGGTTTGCTTCCTTACATCTTTTAAGAACCTTTTCCAAATTTTCTAAATCTTCTTCAAATGAATTCCCTTAAACTGTAAAGTCATCTATGTACACCTCTACACAATCATGTATTAGATCAGAAAAAAATCCTAGTACTTCCCTTTGGAAAGTTGCAGGTGCATTGCACAATCCAAAAGGAAGTACTCGGTAGGAATAAGTTCCCCATGGACAGGTGAATGTGGCCTTATCTTGGTCTTCAGGTGCTACCTAAATTTGATTGTAACCACTAAAACCATCCAAGAATAAGAAATACTTCTTACCTACTAATGTATCCAATACTTGATCTATAAAGGGTAAAGGAAATGATCTTTTAGGGTAGCTTCATTCAATTCTCGATAATCAATGCATACCCTCCATTTACCATTCTTTTTTGGCACAATCACTAAAGGGGAAACCCATTGACTGTCTGAAATTGGGTAAATAAAGTTCACATTCAACAATTTTTGCAACTCTTCTTTCACAATTTCCCTAAGATTTAGATTCATACTTCATTGAGGTTTTCTGATAGGTTTACAATTTTCCTCAATATATATGTGATGTATACAAGCCTTAGGAATAATTCCTTTAATGTTAGTGTATTCCCATGCATATGTAGAAGAATGTTGTTGTAATGTTTTTATTAACTTTTTCTATTGTATTCTCTCCAAGTTTTTGTTTATGTTCAAAGTTTTCCCTGGAAAGATTTCAACTGTAGAGCTATCAAATTCTTCCATAGAATGAAGAGACATCTACCTAGATGACAAATATTCAATATTGGATTTCTCTTGAAATTGATCATATTCATATTCCGGGGATGATTCAAAGTTTTCTATTGTATTCAAGATTTAACTATCTTCACTAATGGTGGAAATAGTAAAGAGAGGTTGTATATCATTGTCATCATCAATCCATTCTTTGTCACCTAACTCTGTGATTGTTTTTACTGGAGGATATAGAGTGAATTTCTTTGTTGAGTTACCATAAGAGATATACATGTCACCAGATCTACAGCTAATGAAAGCATCAGCTGTAGCCAACCAAGGTCTTCCTAATATAAGTAGATGTCCTCCTACATTGTTCTTAGGAGTTAAGATCATAAAATCAACATGATACTCACAAGAGTCTAAGGATACTGAAATATCTTCTAACACACCATCTAGCTTGATCACAGATCTGTCTGCTAATTACAGTAATGTAGGTGTATACAGAAGATTAGGAAGTTTGAGTTTTTCCATGGTTTGTTTGCTCATGATGTTTATTGTTGCTCCTAAATCAATCAATGTATTTGGAATTTCAACACCATTGATATGTGTTTTTACAATTGGACTTCTAGTATCTAAATATTTTTGTATGGCAATTTTTTCCATCATTATGTTTGCAATTTTTCCTACTAGCTAAATTATTTTTATTTCTTTTTCTTTTCTTCCTGGTTTCTTCATGCTCAACTCTTTTATTGTTTTGGCTAGAATTGGAATCTCTTTAATGGTATGTAAGAAAGGGATTTTGATGCAGACATTTTTCAATTCATCTAGAAAATCATAATTGGGCAACATAATATGCTTTTCTACCCCTTTAACAACTTGTAATATTTCAAGAAAAGAGGTTTAGAAGTAAGTACTGATGGTTTCTCTATGATAGGAGTTGAGTTTACAGGTTCTTTTTGTTTTTCATTTTCAGAATTTTGGTTTTGAAGAGATGTTTATTCCTCAAAACTTTTATTTGGCTATAGAGAATATTCCTCAAAATTATCTTGTTCTTGATTAACTACAGAAGGATTTTTCTTTTCTAGTATCCTTCCAGATCTAAGTTGGACATCATTGAGATCTAGAGGATTAATCATGTAGGTTGGAAATTGCTGTCCTTCTATCATATAAGTATTTTGCGAATTTTTATTATTGGGGTTTGGTAATGGTTGGGCAGGTAGTTGATTTGGTCTTTGTGGAAATGGTAATGAAAGTTGTGGATTTTCATTTTGGAGTTGGGGTTGTTGGTTTTTTTGAGGAATTTGTTGGGGAGGATAGTTTGTATATGATGGAGGATATTGATAGTATTGAGAGAATCTTCCATAGGGATTTTTAATTCCTTGCCCAAGGTTGAGATTGAGGCCAAGGTTGTTGCCAATAATTCTAATTATTTGGTGGGGGCTGAGTATACATTTGATTGTTAAAGCCTTGAGTTTTTGGCCCCTGCCATGGTCTTATAGAGACAAAGCAAAGAGATTCTATTGGATTTAAAGTTTTTTCTTCTTGAAAAATAGTCTTAAGACCTGGAATTGAAGGACAAATCTTAGTTTCATGACTTTCTGAACAAATCATTCAGGTTTCTATGACTTTTGCATTAAGAGGACATTCTCTTAAAGCATGCTTTTTTCTGAATTTAGGACGGAAAATAGCTAAAGCATCAGTCTCAGCTTTCTTCTTGTTTTTTAATTTAAGGGTGTCTATCTGTTCACTAAGACTCTCTAAAATATTTGTTTTAAATTCATCAAGCATGTTTCCAATTTCTGCCCTACTTACTGTTCTAGTTGCAGATTTATTTACTCTAGCAAGAGAAGGATCTCTTGGACTTTTCCCAGTTTTTGCTTTTCCCCTTGAGAGATGGATACATAATTCACCAATGTCAGATAATGGGAGTTGAGAGATATACCCCTTTCCCATCATGTTGATTATGTCAATCCATTCATCTTTAATGGCTTTTAATAAAAGAGCTTTGAAAGTATCTTGATCTAATTGAACCTTTCAATTAAATCCTCCAAATTCTCATCCTATTTTTGCATCATTTTAAATGCTTCATCCTTGTGATTTATGGGTATGAAATAATCCAAATACATTTCTAAAAATTCTTGCTTCATGTCATTCCATGTTCTGATAGGATGAGTGATTAAACCCATGAACCATTTTAAAGCTGCTCCTTTCAATGTTGAAGGAAACAACTTAAGTTTTTGAGAGTCTTGTAAATAATCATAAGTTCCTCACAAGACTTCAAATTCAAACAAAATGGTTTCAGGATTTTCACTTTTTAATCCATGAAAATTTGGGAGGACAAAAGGTGAGATATTTTTCATTGTGGCATTTGTCTTTCCATCAACTATAGGGAATCCAAAAGAACTATAAATTTCCCTATTTGTTTTGCCTCCTCCTGCATTTCCTCTACCTCCTCCAAATACTACATTTTCTCCATTTAGAATTTCTCCTTCCCCTTCTCCTCCTTCTCCTCTTCCTGTTATTATAGATTCTTCAGAGGTAATATAAGATTCAACCTGTAAGGTTAATTTCTCTTCCTCTGGTTCTTCTATCAATGATATATTGAAGAAATGTTCTTCCTCTTCCTCTCAACTAGGAATTTCTAACTCTTCATCTAAAACATGTTCCCCTATAGAGGTGAAAAAGGTTACTTCTTCTGTTAGGGATCTAGGATCTTCTTCCTCTAAGACTGCCTCAGTGGATGAAGTAGGAGATCGTCCTAATTAGATTTCTGACCTTAGGACTTTAGGAAGTCTATGGCTAGTGAAGTATGGAATATGAGTTTGAGATGGAGGTGTATCACTTCATGGTCTTGGTGGAGTGAGTGGTGTTTTAGGAATTAAACTCCTGCCTATAGCTATGAATCTACCCCTAGAATCTCTTTCTCTACATATGCCATTTTTTTAGATATAATAAGTAAGGCTATCTAATTACACTTCCCCGGAAATGACGCCAAAATGTTTAGTCAATTTAATGTCTTAAATTTCTTACATAAATTATCAACCGAGGTTTGTAAATTGATGAAGTGTGGTGCACTATATGTGATTAGTTAACCTTCTTCTTACGTCGTTGTATGTATTTTTATGTTGTTTTAGGGGTTTTGTTCTTTATCTCTAAGAGTGTTAATATAAAAATATGAAAGAAATCAAATGAACCTAATGAATTTTAAGAAGGAAGATAAGGAAGTGTTCCTAAGTTAAACTAATTTGCATAAAAATGAATCAAAGATTTATTGAATGGTTAGAATCTGATCTAAAAAATACAGTATCTATTTTAATGACTTCTACTTTAACATCAATTTTATTCCATGGATAAATCTTATAACTGAAATTGAAATTGCAATGCTATTCTAAGTGAAAGCAGAAAAAAAGAAAACAACTAATGTATATTTAGTTACTCTAGTATTCAATATGAAGTGTCACCTTCTTGAGATGATGTTAAGCAACCAATTATACCTTAGTTTCTAATGATCTAGAAAAACAAGTAAAGTGTGCAAAGGAAAACTTAGTAATTGCATGAATTAAACATTCAATCATTCAGTCTAGACATATGATAAAATCAACTTCTTGAAATGACCTATAAGAACATCGAATGATGCAATTAAATGAGGATCTAAAAGCAAATGTAAGAGCATGAAAAGTTAAAGCTCAACTGATGGTAAAAAACTAATGTATGTTTGATTACTCCAGTATTCAATATGAAGTATTATCCTCTTGAGATGTTGTGTAAGCAATCAACTATAACTTAGTTTCTAATATCCTAGAAAGACAAGTAAAGTATGCAGAAGAAAACTTAATAACTGCATGAATTAGATATTCAATCATTTAGTTTAGAATCATCTTCTTGAAATGAATTTTCAGAACATCTAATGATACAATTAATTTATAATTCTAATCTCAGAAAGTAAATAACAAAATAGTAAATGAAACTTGATAACTATGAATTCTTATTGCTTCAAACTTAATTCAATTTGAAAATAGATAGATCTATCCTCACAAAATGTTTTAGAAGAACAATGATTACACAATTATGATTTAATTCTATGCTACTGATCAGAACTGAAATTTAACATTAATCTACTTAGAAAACATAATTGACAAAAACAGAGTAAGGAAATTATACTAAAACAATAAACGAAAAACCTCTTCCTGTGCAGGGGCTCTCTGAAACAAATTCGGTTGAGATCCTAGCTGGTCAAATATGCACTTAAGAAATCATTGGCATGAACATGATCCTTGTATTTTAATAGAACGGAGTCTTAAAACAATACACATCGTTTCAGTAAAAAATTAACTTAAAACTTGCTTCTCCTAGGTTCTGTGCAACCAATATTTAAATAAAACAAACATAATTGTTTATGAGCTAATTATGCCTAAAGGTGGCTAATATTAACCGACTTATAGAATTGCAATTTGACTGGTTAACTCTTGATTTGCGACGATATATAAAATCAAGAGTCATTCTGTTCTCGGATAACGTCCTTTGACCACGATCTCAAGCATCCTTTTCTATCGGTATCGATTAAGAAGATAGGATGAAATTCATGTGGAGATGATTCTAGGAATGCCCATGTGGCTCATTTCTCCATTTAAACTCTGGAACCTGTTAGACCATGAAAATAGCTATGGAACCCATGATTAGCTGCAAAATAGACTGCATTCTGTAGCCAAATTAAAAAAACCTATTCGAATAGAAAGAACATCAGAATATAACATGGAAATCATTTAAATGCATTCCTTGAGACAAAAAATGACATTTATCATTGATTAGAGTATGTGAAATTATGAGAAAGTAAGGGAAAAAGGTGAGAAAGGATGTCAGAGAGAAGATAATTCTAAGGGTCAACACATCTTGCAACTTCAACTTGAATTTTCCACGTCTGATAATTTTGGCCTTCCCGCCATCCCCTAATAATACAACACCACCATCATATTTCTCATACCCACAGAACCACTCCCTATGGAGAGTGAAGTGAAAGGATGCACCTAAGTCAATCAACCATGACTCATGATATACATGTGTACTTGAAGTGAAAGTATGCACTTGAGTCAATCAACCATGCCTCATTATCTACATGTGTACTTGAAGAAGAAGCCAAGTACACATCCTCACCTTCATCTATGGTGGTTTTCGCCTCTACAAAAGGAGTATCATCATATCCCTTTCCTTTCTCAAGAGCTTTGGATCTACATTACTTTTTGCAGTGCCCTTTATTTCCATATTTCTAGCACAACTTTATAGGTTTTCCTAGATATTTATATCTCTCTCTAGATTTAGATATCCCACTCAAGGAATTATTTTTGTTTCTGTTCTGGGACTATCCTCATACAGATAAGGTATATCCATTCTGGCTCTCCATTATTTTCCATCTCATATCCTCCTACAAAAAGGATGAGACTATTTCATCAAACTTTAAGATAGTTTTATTGCTACCTATTGCAACAACCGTACTATCCCACAAATCTGGTAGAGAAAATAGCAAAATAATGCACTTATCTTCGTCTGAATTTTTTTTATAAACATATAAAAAGTGGCTTACCACAATATTAAAGGAATTCAGATGCTTCCTCACCAAGTCTCCATCCTTCATCCTCATGTTATACAACTTTTTCCGCAGGAACAATTTGTTCACTAGAGACTTAGATTGGTACCAAGTCCCTAACTTGTCCCACAAATCCTTCGTCGTAGTTTCCAGTGATACATTCAACAATACTAAATCTAAGATACAAAACCTTATTGTGCTCTTTTCCTTCCGATATAACTTCACCTAGTCTTTTTCTGATATTTTCATTGGTTTTGTACCCGAATCTACTGATATCCACTGATCTTTATCCACCAATAGATCCTCCATCTTGAGCTTCCACAACTCAAAAATTTGTCCATTTAATTTCTCGATCTCTATATTTCTATTGTTCACCATATTCCTTCACCGCAAGAATTGATCCCACAGATCTCCCACCGATCAGGGTCTATGATAGGTCTGAGAAAACCCCTCAACAACAAAAGTGTCCCCTTGAAGCTGAAACAACTCTGATACCAAATGTAGGTTTTAACCTTGTACATAAATTTCCTGCAAACAAATTCTTAAAACAGAAAAATAAACAATGGCGAGAACATAAAAAAACATACACGGATATTTTACCTTGGATCCCAAAATAGAAACTACCATATTTATTTTTCATTATATTCCTTTCAATGTTAAAATACATATATATACATGCTGAAGCATTCATAAACCTCAATCCACTAATCCTAGATTAGTACATAATTGTAGTTCCCTTGACTGGATCTACAAAATACCATGGGCATAAAACCATCATGCCCAAAACCATGTGCAAAATCCATGCACAAAACCATGGGTAAGTTCGTCCACCATCTTTAGGTCTGCCCCCAATCCTTAGGTCCACCCAACTATTATTGGGTCTACATAAAAAAAATTCTCGTGGCATTGCACTGGACCTCGTGGAGGGGGGCTACCACCACCATACAAACCCCTTGATAGGGGGGGTTGTCGCCATCCCTGTGACCCCTCCGCTATGCCCAACACAATGTACAATGCATGGTGCTAGTTTTGGAAATAATATAGTACACACCCAACAAAATAAGTATGCCACTTCCTTGGAAGTGGCTAAGATTCCAAGGATTGCATTTTGACATTATTGTTCCCTTACGACAATATTCTTAGGATTATCGAAGCCAAAAAGGAGGTTGGTAGATAGAGTTATGTGAATGGGAGTGCAAACAATATTATTTAATTAAACTACATATGAAGACATGATCTGATTCATTGGAATTATATACTTTATTTATATCTAACTACACAAACTTTTTAGAAACTTAGAATTCAACCAACTCATTTTACTGAAAGGTTTAAAGCAGATAACAAACTTGATAATGGGTAATGGTAGAAGGTTTATTTCTAAAAATATAGCTAAGAAACCCTTTAGTGGTAGTGGTAAACACAACACCATATAATTAAAAAAAAAAAGGGTCTAAAAAGCTAATAGTTTTGGTAGGCATCATATTATTCCATTGTAATTCAATGAAGGTATATGAGTGCCCAAAACAACTAATGATATGATGAGCTATGATGTGAATTTCCAAATATTAACCGTCTTTCTCCATAATTTACATTATTTCCATATTGTCTAAAAAAAAAAACCCTTTAGAAAGATTCCTTCACTAGATTAGTAAAATTAAATATATAACATTAAATAAATTTAAATTTATACTATTAATATATATATATATATATATATATATATATATATATATATATATATATATATATATATATATATTACTTATAATATATCATTAAAGTCATTTAAAATACATATTATTTATTACTAATATTTATAATATTATTATAATTATAAATATTAATATTAATATATCTACTTCAATCTTAATCTTAATTTTTATTAATTACAATTATATATATATTTTTTATATTCATATTTTTATTTATAATCTTAATGCTAATATTTATATTTATTTGTTCAATATTATAATATTAATGTTAATATTTATATGTCCAATATTAAAATATTAATATTTAAATTTGTATTAAAAATATTTTATTATTAATATTAATATCTATTTTTATTATATTATAGTATCAATATAAATACTCATATCTGTATCATAAACAATACTCATATCTATATCATAAACATTAACGGTACATTTTTATTATTAATATTATGTTATTATTATTATTATTTACATCTACATCATCATTATTATTATTATTATTATTATTATTATAATAATACTTTAGTAATAGTAAAAATTTATCTTTAATATTATTTATTATACATCATTAATATTATTTGGAATACATTATTGTTAATATTTATAACAATAATATAACTCTAAATTATTATATTAATATTTATATCTACTATTAATATTAAAGTAACCTAGTTATTTCCTATAATAATGGTTTTATAATATCATTATTGTTAATTATACCATTAATATTATTTATTTTACCAACCCATAGTATTAACATTTATATTTATACTATCTTATTACAGTTATAGTATTAATATTAATTTTCAATACTTTTATACTATAATATTGTTAGTATTAATAGTTATAATTATTATTTTATTGGAAATCTTTCATCTTTTTAAATTTCTAGCATTTCGTATAGTGGACTTCTCCTTATCCTTCTTTCTATATTTATGTACCTCTTATCTTTATCCTTTAATAATGGATTTCTTATTTTTTTCTTACTAAACACTTATCCTCCTAGAGATGAATGGAGTTGAGGATTTGAAATGTTAGCCATCCTAAATGATGAACACTCTGGTATATAATTCCAAAAACTTACAACCAACTATCCTATAATATTTTTTTTAAAGAAAATTAGGTTTGTTATCACCCAAGACTTTGTAGTTACAATCATTCCATTTGGTTAGCTATTTAGTGTGAGCTAATTGCAAGTTGGTTTTGCAAACCCTATTTTTTTTCTAAGTAATGCTAAATTCTATTATTTCGTACAAAAAATACAGTCAAGCTTCAGAACAAGGGTTGCTGGATTAGCCAACCCCTATTGGGTTAAGACAATTCAAAAATTCAAAAGATGGGCTGCCCTTCAGGGGGAAACCAGCCATTAATGAGTTTAACATTTCAAAAAATGAGCTACCCTTCTTCGGAAACATAAACCTAAGTGAATGAGTTTGCTAGAAGATAGAAAGATAGACAAAAAAATTATAGAATAGCATATAAAAACTAAGAACGAGGAGAGCCAAGGCTTTGCGGCTACCGGTTCTGGATTTCATGATTCTATATTTGGGGATTCTCATCAACTATGAAGCATATGTAGTTAGACAAGGCTTCATCCTTTTTAGAGAGTTGGGGTGCCAGCTTTGGAGTGGAATTGGAGCGAGCCTCCTTGTCCTCTTCTGAGTCTTTTTGCTGGGTGCCTTCCGCAGAGCTACTCCCTCTGTTGTCTGAGTCTTCCGCCACGCTTCTGACTGGGAGGCCGATGTGTTTCCTTGGCCGAGTGGTTGAGGAGTACGAAAGAGTCGATTTACATAGGTGTTTTCTGCTACCGGAGCTGGAGCGACAATGTCGCTCCTCCGAAAGATGAATTGAGAGTTGAGATGAGAGCAGATGGGGGTCGAGGACCTGTGGTTCTTCCACATCCACAGAGAATGCCAAGGAGCATGCAACCATCGTCGTAATATGAGGGCGAGAGGGAGAGCCTCTACCTCCTCCACAGCGGCACCGCATTTAGTGTCTTCTCGACATTGAGTCGATAGGTTGATGGGTTCGCAGGACTGGAAGAGAGCTCAAAGGGGGGCTAAGGAGCAACACACTGGGCGGAGGCGAGACATAGATTTTCAGAGTAGAGGACAGAGGTGCAATGGAGGTTAGCAAAGAATAAGAGACAACCATGCAAATGAGAATGAGATTTTGAGCCATCGACCATAAATCGCCAAGGAGAAAGTTGCAAAATCCAAGGTGCAAGTTGCAGGAGTAAATGCCGCAGGTGCCAATGTCCTTCCCAGAGATTAATATTTAACGCCTTCACACGGGAGGTAGGTGCAGTCGCATGGTGAGGCCTGGTGCCTTTGCGTAGAGAGGCCAAGTGGCCACCAAAATCAAGTATATCGACCACTCACAATTGGTGTGTTGCAAACCCTATTACTCGTGTGCTCATCAATTTCATTGTCTTGTGGGTGGTGAGTGCATGCTCATTTGTTCCGTACACTCAGATTAGTGATTAGTGAGATTGGTTGCTTTCACTTTGTTAATTGATTTATCACTATTTAAGTGATTTGAAAATGAATGCTATTTATTGTTGTGCTAGTTTCATTTCAGATATAAACTTTTCTTTGATTTGTTTTACTTATCCTTCATAGGTTTGTTTATGAGCATGTGATTTTCAAACAATGTACTTAGTGAAATTATGAGTTTGTCATACGCTTAAAAAGTGTAATTTTAAATGACAAAACATAAGCAATATAAAACACAACAAACACACATAACAGAGCTTAACACTCAAAATTTTGATAAAGGAGTTCACCTCTCTTGGGCTACATCTCCTTGGTCCAACTTCATAGTGTGACCTTTGTATTAGCTTCAAGTGTGCTCAATTTGCTATTACAAGCTTCAACACCTCTTGGAACTTGTTCCATTGATTTTAAAGCATCATAATCTCCAAAAAATAACTATTTTTTTGCTAAATTTGGACTCTAGATGCTCTGGAAATGACCCCAACACCTAGTTGGCCCTGGCCTTCAACAATCTTCAAATGCACAAAAACACCTATATATTACCTTTTTTGCCTCTGGAACCTACTCCATTGAGTTACCAACATGCCAATTATCCTTTAATGACTTTTACTAGGCTCAATTTGGTCGAAACTTGAGTCAGTTATGACCAAAACCAATTTTGTCCCAATTTCCACTCTAAAACTAGAGGAACTGCCAATTAACATTCTGAATTTAGAAACCTGCCAAAAATGGCGCGTGCTCCAAAATTTCCGCCAACATAAAACCTAGGCTTAATTAGCGTTAAACACACTTACAGGCAGATAAACAAGGTTTAAATGTTAAGCGCATTTTACACACTAATGACAATTTAATGTCATTAACCCACGTTTTAACCTTAATTAATCACATTTAAACTTTCATTGGTTCGTTGGAATAAGAACCTAGTTTCAGGACTATGGCCACATAGGGAGGGAATTTGGATATGGGGATGGCCCCTTCCAACCCCCAACGGTCGAGCCATATTAATTGAAATATGTGCGGAGAACCTAAGGGTTAAGAAACACCCTAGAGGAGAGACGGTAAGTCGTGCGGTTTGTAGGTGTGAGATTAGGGGTTTGACCCCCACTCTGCCACAATAATTTTTCACAAAGATATATAATAACTCCTCCGCCATATTTATCAACGCTGCCAAGTTTGGAACCTTCGCCATAATAGTTAGCAGACCTCCTCCAGATTTGGTTGAATTAGCCATAATGGGTTTGTTTTTTTTAACAAGAACGGTTATGATTTGCATTAGAACTTGGGCAAAGAAGCCTTCAAAAAGATTACAAAGTGAAGCCTTGCTTCATTTTCTTTCACTATTGTCACAGAATTTAGAAAGTAACTATGTATATTCCCTATTTTCTTACAGATATTCCTTGCAGCGAGTTCCACAATTTTCCTAGCTTTGTGGATGCAGATGAATTGCTGTAGTAGAATGCAGAAAAACATGGAAAAACAAGAAGAACAGAAAAGCTTGGACTGAAAAGCTAAGGAATGGGAGCCCATTCCTCGTGACCATTATTTAACAAAGAGCCTGCAGGGAGAAGGGCTGCTTTGTTAGCTTCGATCAGCTTCTTTGTTGTTGTTTCTGAGCACATGAAAAAAGTGACCTTTTGGAGTGTTTTG
Source organism: Pinus albicaulis (assembly GCA_034641835.2). Lineage (NCBI taxonomy): Eukaryota > Viridiplantae > Streptophyta > Pinopsida > Pinales > Pinaceae > Pinus > Pinus albicaulis. Next base: position 653,550,416 of record CM076569.1, read on the forward strand.
AAAACAACAGTAATTCGCTTAATCAGTCTAGCAAATCTGATATCCTTCGGATCGACACCATTCACCAAGAATTGGATGAGAGATTGAGAATCCCCAACCACAACTATATCTTTGATGCCAAGATTTTTACCTTGCATGAAGCCTTGAAGAAGAGCAAGAGCCTCAACTTGAATGCTGGAGGAGATATCCAAGCCCCAGGCGAACCTGTGAATAATCGTGCCTTCGTTGTTTTTCATCACTCCACCCGCCCCAGAATTCCTCGGGTTACCTTTAGCAGCACCATCAAAGAAAAAGAGGGGAGAGGAAAGGTTAAGAAGCCAAGCGGAAAAGTCATTCTCATTGAGTCGAATCTGCCAGCTTTCTTTAATCTTGCTTTGCTTAGGAGTTTCCGAAATGTTGAAGCCCAGCGAGCTGCTCCAATCCTTATCCCTCTGGCTGAGATTTGAGTCTTCTAGGCAGCTATCTAAGCTTTCTTTAAGCTGAGCCTTAATTTTAGCTATGTCTATTTTTGCTGGCTAATCCTTATCTCTGAAATTTCTGCTGTTCCGTTCAAGCCAAATTTTCCAACAGGCAAATTTAGAGAGCGAAAGCCAAATGTCCTCAAGACTGTTGTTCTTAGGGGAACCTCCAGGAAAAATGAAGGGCCAAGTGGAAAAAAGCTCCGGGATAGAGCTAGGAAAGAGAGATCTGTCACCCCAAGTGGGCAGAAGCTCAGTCCACACCTCAACAGCGAACTTGCATCTTAGCATTAAATGGCTGATGCTTTCTTCATCCGCCTAGCACATCTGGCACCTGGAAGGGCCATGAAAACCTCCTTTTTAAAGCCTGTCATCAGTGAGATTTCTGTTATGGCACATGAGCCAACAGAAATGATCGACTTTTGGGATGGTTTTAAGTTTCCACAGACCTTTCCAGACTGCAGGATTCGGAGGAACGTGGGGAATTTACAATTGTTTAATATACCCCATAGCGACAGTGTAGGAGCTAGAAGGCCCTCAACCACGCTTGTCAGCTTGGTTGCAGCGAATTGGCGCATGACCATGGAGGAGAGACAACAACGAATCGCACAGATCTTTCAAGTTTGGTGGCACCTATGTATTGATCCAACTGATCCATCTATTCTTCGACCATCTCGAGAGATCCCATAGAGTATTTAAACCAGTATTTGCCATCTAGAGACGAAGGGGCTGCAAAGAGGTCTCCTCAGCAAGCGGATGCTTCATCATAATCCGATCTTGCCATAAATCAATTAATTTTCCATTCCCAGGCACCCAGAATGCATGTTGTTGAATGAGCAGAGCAGAGGAAATACATAGTTTGGCCAGATGCGAACGGGGAACAGACTTAGGATTTTCCAGACATCGCTTTCTTGGGCCCAAGAATTATTTTCGCCACAGAACCTTCTGCGCCCAGCCCGGATTGATGTCGACCATGCGCTAGATAATTTTGGCGCCCATGGCAGCGTTCTGCTCTCGGAGAGATTTCAGCTTTAGACCACCTTCCAGCACAGGACAGGAGATCTTCTCCCAGCTCACCAAGGGGATGCGGTTTTCATTGTTTTTGCCTCCTTTCCAGAAGAAGCACCGAAAGAGATCGTCCAGTTTCTTAAGAACACCAGAGGGTGCTAACAGAACAGAGAATTTGAAAATGGGTAAGCTGTAGAGCACCAATTTGACCAGAACTGTTTTGCCTGCCAAGTTCAGCCACGAAAGACCCTAGGCCTGAATTCAAGATTTGAATTTGTCAATAAGAGGATCCTAGTCTCTGCAAAAGGTAGATTTGAAAAAGACTGGAAGTCCCAAGTATTTGAAAGAAGACCAGGAGTTCGAGCCTGCAAAACCAAAGCACTTGGAGATAGCTGTGAGTAGAGAGGAGGATATATTCCAGCTATAGACGTGACATTTTCCTTTATTGAGCATGCTGCCAGAGGCAGCGTAGAACTTTTCAAGGACCATTTTGAATTTAAGGGCAGAAGGCAGAGAGGCTGCGCCCAACAATAAGGTGTCATCAACGAACAAGGCATGGTTAATATTTCTAACACCTCTTGCAATACATAGACCCAAAATTTCCTACTCAGCCATTTCCTTATTTAAATAGAAACTTAAAACTGAAGCTTGAAGGACAAAAAGAAGAGGGGAAAGAGGGCAACCCTGGCGCAACCCACGCGAGGCTTTGAAGAAGCCAACAGCTCTTCCATTCACTAACAGAGAGATCCAAGGCTCGGAAATGCAAGCACTAATCCAATTTATAAAAATCTCCCCAAAGCCAAACTTTCGAAGAACACTAGCAAGGAAGTTGTGATTAACTCGGTCAAAAGCATTTGCCAGATCTAGTTTTATAACCATACCTTTCTCCTTGCGCTGGATGCTAGAGTGGATCGCCTCCTAGACAAGAATGTAATTGTCTACTATCTATCTTCCCTGATCAAAACCTCCTTGGTTTTCCAGAATGAGTTTGGGAAGAATACCTTTCAACCTGTTTGCAATAACCTTAGTTATAATTTTGTATCCAATATTGCATAACGAGATGGGTCTGAATCTGTTAAAGACATTAGCTCCCTTTTCCTTCGGAATGAGGGCTAGGAAAGCAGAATTGGTACTTCCCCTGATTTTTTGGCAAGATTGGGATTTCCTAACCATTTTACATAAGTCTTTTTCAACAATTTGCGAGCAGACTTGGAGAAATCTGTCAGTAAAACCATCAGGTCCGGGGGATTTGTCAGGGTTCATCTCAAACAGAGGAGACTTAATTTCTTCCGTAGAAACTTTCGCTTCCAAAATTTTATTCATGCTGGAGGTTACCTCTGTGGGGATCCTTTCTAAAAATATCTTAGAGTGAATCCCAACATCATCTTCGCCATACAGGTTCTTAAAGTGATTGAAGGCAGCCTTTTTGATGCTCTCGAACTCCTTGTGAATAGCATTTCCTTCTTTAATTTCAGAGATTATGTTGAAGTTTTTTCTAGCATTAGCCTGCTTGTGAAAAAAAGAGGTATTTCTATCCCCAGCCTTTAGCCAAAGGCTGCGATATTTTTGCCTCCAAAGTTCTTCTTCTGCCCTGCAGGCCTTGTGAAACTTTTGCTGGAGGTTCACTTCCATATTAAGGTCTACAGAAGTAATGTCAGCATTCTCCATATGAAGGTAGTGAGCCTCTAAATATTCTTGAGCTGCTTTCTGCTCAGAAGCCGGACATGGGACAGATTTAGCCTAGCGTTTTAGCTCAGATTTAAGTCTTCTGAGCTTTTCTTCCCACACATAGAAAGGTGAGCCAATAACCGGATAGTCCCAAATTTCCTTAACTCTTTCCTTAAAGCCTGGAAGCTGGATCCAAAGGGGGATAAGTCTGAATGGGATAGGCCCCAGGTCCTTATGTGGTGATAGCTCAAGCAAAATAGGCCTATGATCTGAGGCACTGCAGGGGAGGATGCACAATCTAGATTCTAACCCACGAAGCAGGAAGGAGCTTTGTACTAAAAATCTGTCTAATCTGGCAACTATATGGCCATGGCCAATTATTTTATTGGACTAAGTAAACTTACTATTTAGGGGCTTGATGTCAATAAGATCCCACTCATGCATGAGGTCCTCCACCCATTCCCTAGCAGAGTCTCTCACAATGCTGCCACCCCGTTTTTCAGATTGAGCTAGAGTGATATTAAGGTCTCTAGCAATAATAATGTTTTCAAGGTTCTCAGAATCAACAAGATTTCTGATGGAGTCCCAACAGAACTTCTTCTCTCCTGCATTAGCCGGAACATAGACATTTAAAGACAGATTTCATCCTTAGACTCAATAAGCTGGAGTTTCAGGAACAACTAGTGAGTGTTAGGGATTGCTTTGATCAGCAAGTATTTGTTTGCATTCCATAACGAGCCCAGGCCGCCAGAAGCCCCTCTAGATGAGACAGCCAGCCCCCCACCTTTATTCCAAAAACTATGACTGGAATGGAGGAAATCCGCTTCCTCCATCTTGGTCTCCTGGATTAATAGAAGATCAGGAGTTTCTATTCGAATTGTGCTCCTTATAGCTTCTTCTTTCGCTTTACTGCCTAGACCTCTATAGCTCCAGGAGACGATTTTCATTATTTACTTTTTTGGGAGTGTTGGGCTCCCTTGGAGCCACTCTGGTTTCTTGTCTTCTTTTCTGATTTTTCCAACAGTTTCTCAAGGGTTGGCTGAGTACCTTGGAGTTTGTCTTTGAATGTTTCCTGCTCCCTTTTTTCCCGCTCAGGCATTCGTCCTCTTGTTGATCTTCGGGTCGAGGCTTGTGAATCCCCTATTTCGCCTTCCTCCTCATATTCCTCTGAGACCTGCAACATGTCCTCAGTTTCTGTATTTTTCCCCTTGTGTCCGCTTGGTGTATTGACACCTTGCTTAGGTTCTGGGGTAGTGTCTTTGCCTAAGGAGTCATTATGTGTTTCAACATCCTGCAGCTCTATAGAATTGAGACTAAGCGGTTTGAATTTATTACCTTTTCCTTTAGAAGTCTGGATTTGCTAATGAACAGATTGAGATCCTTTGCTTGCCTGAGCTCCAACATTTTTTTTATTTGTCCTTGCCCTTTTGACTTGATTCCAGCCCTCATCTTTTCCTTTGGTAGCTTCAACATTACTCGGGCATCCTCTAGCAAAATGTCCATAGACATGACATTTGCGACACTTGAAAGGAAGTTGCTCATAGTCGAGCTTTTGAATGTGAGACCAGTTTCCAACCTTGAGTTGAATGGCCTCCGGCAGAACCACTTCCAGATCGACTTCGACGCAGATACGAGCATAGTCATACTGGTCTTTGTTATTAGCGGGATCTATGAATTTTCCCAGGGTTTTCCCGATATGCTTAAGCGAATCCCAATTCCAACAATGCATAGGCAAGTTCGGGAGTCTGACCCAGACTGGAACAGCGGTTGGAACATCTACCACTGGATCGAAATCAGCGGTCCATTTATTGAGGTAGAGCCCTTGAGGACCCATGAAATATGGGCCATTCCTGAAGATGAGCTCTTTGTCCTCCTTGTCAACGAATTCAAATAGGAAATACCCTCTTCCCAGGAAGTAAGAGGACACATTGTGCTTAATGAGGGGAGCCCAGTTTTTAGAAACCCAGATTTCAGTGGATTTGGGCGAGGGCCATAGGCCAGTGAACTGGCCTACGAGAGCTCAGTCGGCCAGAGAGAGGGCCACCTGAATAGGACCCTCTCCAGGCAGCGAAATCTCAGGAATATCATCCAAATTTTTGACAAATTTCGTAGCTTTAGATGTTCTCTTCTTTGGAAGCGAGGCCAGAAGGAAGTTGAAGGCATCTACAGCTGAGTTCGGAGGAGGAGGCAGAGGAGAATGAGCGTCTAGGTTCTCCATGCGGAAAGGCCTCAGAACAACCTCAAAAGCAAGATGAAATATGCGCAAAAGCAGGAATAGAGAGCCCGCCGCAACCCAAGAGCAGAGCCACAGACAAAAACTGGGTCGGAGACAAGTGCCAAAGATGGAACTCCAACCGTGAAGCGGCAGGAGTAGCAGGCCCTGCAAGAGCAGGCGCAGCCGGAGGGGGCAAATAACGCTACGGGCGGCGAAATAGAGCCACTCACTTTCAGATGCACGACAGCTATACGTTTGTTAACTATATATATATATATATATATATATATATATATATATATATATATATATATATATATATATATATATATATTAAAATAATACCACCATAAGAATAATGTCCAAACATTACTATGAATTGATATTTTGACCCAAAGGTTAGGAGATGGCCCACTAGAGAGGACATATGGCACCCTCTGGTTGGGTTATACTCCAACCCTTAAAAAAAAATTCAAATTCCAACTTAGGAGAAATATTGGAGGTCATTGGACAATTTCTCTCTTCACTAACCCATCTGACGAATATGAAGACGACACTTGTCACAATGCCACTAGCTGCAATTTGGAGAATATTCCCTGCAATGCTAATTGTACCTGCCACATCATCACTGTACATGTTCTGCTCCTTTTTTGCCTATTTTGGAAAATGAACAGCAGACGATAAATCAGTCATATGAACTCGGATTTTGATGAAACAAGTTGCGCCAGAATCCTGGCGACAAACTCTATCTGGTCATTCATGTTCAAAGAAATTTCAAGCACTTTCAATTTTTAGATAAAACTTGAGCCTTAGATCATTCCTCCCCACTAGAATCCTTTTGGACCCCAAAAGATACTATCAATTGTTCAGCAAGTGAGGGTACATCTCCCTCCCTTTTCCAATCTCCAACCATTTTTATTTTTAAGGATTCTGACCTTTGAGTCCAACTCTAAGGTATTCAACATTCCCTCTTCTTGAAGTTTTGATTCTTTTTTCAAGTATGAGACCTTGCTGAAGTTCATCAAGATATTCTGGCAAGAAATCATCCATTGATGGCAGCTGAACATGCTCTCCTTGATCATCAATCAAAGGAGGCTGAAGCAATCTCAAATTCTCAACATTAACGGAAGAATAAATTTGCATATAAGGAGGCAAATCTAGCTTGAATGCATTTGTACCAATATTTTCTAGAATTCTAAATGGACCATAACAGATTGGTTTGAATTTTTTAACTTCCCACTGCAATATTTCCTTGCTTATGTACAACTAAACTTCATCACCAACTTGGAATTTGTGATCAACTCGATGTTTGTCATGCCTTGCCTTGTAGCTTCTTTGACTCTTTTCAAGTTTCTCTTGCATTGTTTGATGTACCAACTGAATTTTCTTAATGAACTTTCTTGCTTTATCTATGTCACTATGTCTATCTATAGCAACATATTTCTCAAAGATAAAGTCCAATGGTGATCTTGGCAAGTAATTAAAACATGCCTCAAATGGCAATGTATTTGTGGAAGAATGTTTTGCCTGGTTGTATGCATGTTGTATGTAGTGTAATTGTTTGTCCCACAACTTGGGATGCTTGCTGCAATAGCCTCTTAGAAGATGGATAATAGTTCTATTTACCACCTCTGTTTGATCATCTTTTTGTGGATGAAATGTTTTACTCTTCTTCAACTTTGTATCCATCATGTCCTATAATTTTGACCAAAAATTCCCATCAAATCGAGAATCTCGATCACTTACAATGGAAGTAGGAAGACCAAAATGAATCCATACAGTTTGAAAGAAAATATTAGCAGTTTTTTCAACTAAAATAGTTTTATTACATGCCATCAAACTACAAATTATGTTGAACCTATCTACCACAACATACAAATAATCATGACCTTTCCTTGACATAGGAAGGCCTCCTACAAAATCCATTGAGATGATCTCCCAAGGATAAGAAGGAAATGGAAGTGGTGTGTACAAACCAAGCTTCCTATTTATAGGCTTACTTGTTGCATGTAAAGAACATCCTCTAATAAAATGAGAAACACTTTCATTCATGTGTGGCCAATAACAATACCTTTGAAGATGCGCTACTGTCTTGCCTACACCAAAATGTCCTGCAATCAATGATGTGTGTGCCTCCCTTATGATATTTTTTCTTTCTCCCTGTGGTATACATAAATTACACAAGTGATACAAAAAAAAATTATGCACATGATAATCTAACTCTTCACTTTGGTTTCCCTTACTCAATTTCTCATACAAATCTTGAAAATCACTATCATTCACATACTGTTCAATGTAACTTTCATGCATAATAGAACCGTGCTTGAGAACAATAGCTGAATTTACAATAGGCTTAGAGAGCATATCAACTACCTTATTGTATATTCCTTTTTTGTACGTGATAACCAAGTGAAATTGTTGTAGAAAACCCATCCACCTGAAATGTCGTGATTGCTGAAATTTTGACTGTGATTGTAAGTACTGCAATGGTTGATGGTTGGTATGGATAATGATCTCTTTTCCCATCAAGTAATGCTTACATTTCTTTACACTTTGTACCAATGCATACAAATATTTATCATAGGTAGGATATTTAGTCACAGCTCCATTAAAAGTTTCAGAATGAAATGAGACAGGCTTACCATGTTGCATGAGCATTGCTCCCATAGCATAATCACTTGCATCCGTTTGGATCTCAAATGGTTGTCTTAGATTTGGAATTGCTAGAATCGGTGTTGAAATTATATTTTGCTTTAAAGAATCAAATTATTTCTCCTGAAAATCTCCCCATTGGGAGACTTTATTTATGTTTGTCAATGCATGTAATGGCGCTGCAATGGAAGAAAAATAAGCAATAAATTTCCTCCAATATTGTGCTGCCCCTAAAAATATTCTTACCTCGGTAACTATATTGGGCTTGGGCCAATTCAAAATGACCTCAACTTTGGAAGGATCAATCTTCAATTCACCTCCTCCAACAATGTGTCCCAAATATACCATTGAATTCTTACCAAATTCGCACTTTGACATCTTAAGAAATAATTGCTCTTTTCTCAAAACATCAAGTACCTTGTTCACATGCATGACATGTGCTTCTCTTGATTTCCTGAATATGAGTATGTCATCTAAGTAAACAATGAAAAATTCGTCTATAAATGGTCTAAGTACATCATTCATTACTCTCATGAAAGTAGTTGGTGCATTTGTTAAGCCAAATGGCATAACTAACCACTCATACAATCCTTCTCTAGTCTTGAAAGAAGTTTTCCAAATGTCTTCTTCAGTTATCCTAACTTGATGATAACCACTTCTCAAATCTGACGTAGTGAAATAATTTTCATGCTTTAACTGATAAAGAAAATCATCAATGCATGGAAGTGGGTAGTGATTATTTACCGTGATTTTGTTCAGTGCATGGAAATTGATACACATGCGTCAAGTCCCATCCTTATTTGGAACCAATACTATTGGAGAACCACATGGTGAAGTAGATGGGCGTATGATACCTTTATTTAGAAACTCTTGGATTTTCTTCTTGATTTCAAAACTCTCCATAATTGACATGCGATACATACCAATATTTGGAAGTGGAACATCCTGTTGTAGCTGAATATCATGTTGTATTCCCCTCTTGGGTGGCAACCCCTTTGGTTCTTGAAACATCTCGCCATGCTAACTTACCACATCAAACAAATCAGATTTTAATTTTTCACCACATCCTTCAAAATATTCATAGTTAACATATTCCTTTTTCTTGATCATAAGAAGCACAAAATTTTTACTTGCATTTACTAGCCTCTTCATTTGCCCTTCATTAACTAAAGAGATATTCAGTTTCTTGCGTGAGCTCTCACAATATACTCCACTCCATCTTTAATAAAATGATATTTGTTCTCATGACGGTAAAATATCACTTTCCTATCATATAAATATGGACTACCCAACATAATCCCTGAAATGTCAAGTGGAACAACACCTAACTCAACTTCATCGACAAAATTTACAGTAATAGAAAATCTGAAAATACATTTCCTTGTCACCTTTAAATTGGCATTATTAACTATCCAACCCAAAGTGTATGGTTTATGATGATGTACAGTTTCAAGGTTTAGTTTTTTAACTAAATCTTCTGAAATCAAGTTTGCTTGTGACCCTCTATCAAAAACTGCATCAATCTTTATATGGTTAGAAATTACTCTAACATGGACTAATTCTATCCTTGTATCTTCATTTTAAGTGTTTTTGTGACTGTTTGAGGTACTAGAACTTGCACTAGCTTCCTTTCCTTTGTTAACCATGGCAACTATCTTGGTTTCAACTCTTGAATCAGTTCCAAGATCTTTTTGTGTGGTGGCAGTCGTCTTTTGTTTCCCTACGGTTATTTGGTTTCTTTGGTCTTAGTTCGGGATGTAGTTTCCAATAGTGAGCTCAATCATGCCCCTCTTTGGAACAATGTTTGCATGTAATTTTCTCCCCTTCTTTCTTAGCACTTGCATTTTTGTTTCCCTTCCATTTTCCTCCTTTCTCTTTTCCCTTACCCTTGAATGGCTTCTTCTTACTACCCTCTTCAAAAATGTTTTTACCCCTTGCTTCAAGATGCATGGATTGCACACATACTTCATCTAAGTTATTTGGGTTAAACATGAGAATAGTGTGTTTTAAGTAGGAATGTAGACCTTCTATATACTTCGAGAGTGTATCTTGTGAATTTAAGTCTACTCCAAGTAATAAAGCCCTTTTCCTAAACTCTTGCGTATACTCTTGGACACTTTGACCTTTGAGATTTCTAAAGTTTTTCCAGCACATTATTGCTTTCTGCATATAGGCTAATGGATAAAATTTTCTTTTAATGGAAGAAACTAATTTGACCCAAGAAATGGAAATCTTACCATGGATTCACATTTCCTCTTGTGTCTTTGCCTCCCACCAAACTAGTGTTGCTCCTTCTAGCCTTAATGAAGCCAATTGGATTTTGATATCGTCTTCTTGTAGATTATGAATTCTACAGTAAACTTCCAATTGACGAATCCAATTTTCTAGTCTTTCAACATTAACTTCTCCATTATATGTAGGAAGTTCAAATTTTATGTCCAACTTGAGTAACAGAGTCTTACCTTTTGGGATCTTGGAATGAGTATGGGTATGATTTTTTGTATTTGATGTGGAATATGAAGATCCTGCTGAGGATGATGATGATGGTGGTGGTGGAGAGGGAGGTTTTTCTTCTCCACTGCCTTTTGAGCTCCTCTCTTCCTCCTTTTTATTGTTTGAAGGTTCTTCTCTATGAGGGTGTTTTGAACATTCTCTAGTTTCCTTTGCCATAAAAGCTTTATACATAACTTCCACCATCCTTTGCATTTCTTTGAACTCCTTCTTGACATCCTCTTCTTTAGAATGTTCATGAGTTCCTTCATGGCATGAAATTTTGGCTGTAGATTCAAGCTTAATCTCTGCAACTTGTATATCTTCAATCACTTCAGCCTCGTGTGCAATTAATTCCTCTTGTGCTTCAAGTGTTGCCTTGAGTGGTCCTTTGGGTAAGGATGATTCCTTCTTAGCCTTCTTCCTTTCTTTCCTAACTTCAGGACTAGATATTAGTAGCTTCCCTTCTCATCTCTGCAATCTCAATCTTGTAAGCATCAGTAAATTTGCACTATTAAAAACCCTTCAAGTAAAAAAAGAAAGCAACCCTGTGCTCTAATACCAACTTGAACTGAAAATGAATGCTAGTTATTGCTGTGCTAGTTTCATTTCAGATATAAAATTTTCTTTGCTTTTTCTTACTTATCCTTCATAGGTTTGTTTATGAGCATGTGATTGTCAAACAATGTACTTGGTGAAATTATGATTTTTTCATAAGTTTAAAAAGAATAATTTTAAATTACAGAACAAAAGCAATATAAAACACAACAAACACACATAACAGAGCTTAACACATAGAATTTTGATAAAGGAATTCACCCCTCCTGGGCTACATCTCCTTGATCTAGCTTCATAGTGTGACCTTTGTATTAGCTTCAAGTGTGCTCAATTTGCAGTTAAAAGCTTCGGAACCTCTTGGAACCTATTCCAATGAGTTTAAAACATCATAATATCCCAAAAATGACTATTTTTTTGCTGAGTTTGGACTCTGGATGCTCTAGTAATGACCCCAACACTTGGTGACCATAGCCTTCAAAAATATTCAAATGCATAAAAACACCTGTAGATGACATTTTCTGCCTCTACAACCTGCTCCATTGAGTTCCCAACATGCCAATAAGCCTAGAATGACATTTACTAAGCTCCATTTGGTTGAAAATTGAGTGAGTTATGACCAAAACCAAATTTTCCCTAATTTCTCCTCTAAAACTGGAGGAAATGCCAGTTAACATTCCAAATTTAGAAACCCACCAAATATGGCGCACCCTCCAAAATTTCCACCAACATAAACTTGGCACTTAATTAGCTTTAAACACGCTTATGGATGGATAAACAAGGTTTAAATGTTAGGATTTTTTACGCGCTAATGACACTTTAACGCCATTAACCCACGTTTTAACCTTAATTAATCACATGTAAACTTCCTTCGATTCGTTGGGATAAGCACTTGGTTTTGGGATTACGGCCACATGGGGAGGGGGGTAGCCCGTGGGGCTGGTGTCCTCCAACCCCCAACGGTCGGACCATATTAATGCAAATATGCGCGGAGAACCTAGTGGTTAAGAAACATCCTAGAGGAGAGACAGTAAGTTGCGTGATTTGTAGGCGTGAGGTCAGCGGTTCAACCCCCACTCCACCACAATAATATTGCACAAAGATATATAATAACTCCTCCACCAGATTTATCAATGCTGCCAAGTTTGGAACCTTCTCCATAATAGTGAGCAAACCTCCTCCAGATTTGGTTGAATCTGCCATAGTGGGTTTGTAAACTATATCATATATATATATATATATATATATATATATATATATATATATATATATTAAAATTATACCACCTTAAGACTAATGTCAAAACATTACGATGACTTGATATTTCGACCGAAAGGTTAGGAGATGGCCCACCAGAGAGGACACGTGGCGCCCTCTGGTTGGGTTATACTCCAACCCTTGAAAAAAATTCAAATTCCAACTTAGGAGAAATATTGGAGGTCATTGGACAATTTCTCTCTTCACTAACCCATCTGATGAATCTGAAGACGACACTTGTCACAGTGCCACTGGCTGTAATATGGAGAATATTCCCTGCAATGCTGACTGTACTTGCCACATCATCATTGTACTTGTTCTGCTTCTTTTTTGCCTATTTTGGAAAACAAACAATAGACGATAACTTAGTCATACGAACTCGGATTTTGATGAAACAAGTTGAGCCAGAATCCTGAAGATAAACTCTTTCCAGTCGTTTAGGTTCAAAGAAATTTCGAGCACTTTAAATTTTTAGCTAAAACTTGAGCCTTAGATTATTAAGTAGTATCTCTACTTGAGGACTTCATACATGTTTCATGCCTTAAACAATTTCCGTTAATGAATATCATCAATGTGGTCAATCTTGTAATGAGTAATATTTCGTAAATACTGATTAATTTTTTTCAACATTATTTTTGATACAAGTTGAGAGTGCAACCTTCCCCTTATTAGGAAAATAATTACATCAAATTGATAGTTCATTAATTTGAGCTTCAACCCCTGTTGCAACTACTATGTAGTGGGTGAACTTGTTAATTTGAGTCAAGACAAGTCATTGCATATCTTATTTCTCTCCAATTGTTGTGACTTGTATTAGATACACATGGATTCCCCCCTTACGATTTATTCTTCTTTCTCCGAGACCTTAAAGTTAGAGGCAAGGCTACCAAGGTGGAAATGGGTGGATTACCTAGTATTATTCTTAGGCTTTCCCCTATGCCAAGTTTGGGATTTTATTTTAGGGAGATTATGAGCAATAACAAACTCTCCTCCTAATAACTTAGAGTGAACATGGTAATTTAAAATAAATTTCTTCTTAAGGCTCCATCTTTTCAGGTCCATAAACTAAGTCCCAAAACTTTCTAGTTGTTTGTCATTCATAATTTCAAGTTTGGATATGTGAATTTGGTGGAAAATTGTATCATATAGGCTATAGCGGATAATTAATTTAATTAATAAATATGGATAAATTATATGTACAACTTAAATGAAAAGTATCTTGAAATATTGCAAATATTTGTATTTTATCAAGTGGGAAGTATAAATTACCATTAATTACTTTTAAAAGAGAGAAATTTTAGTTATATAAAGAAAATCAAAATCCTTTTCTTTGAATCTTTAAACTCTTGGTTTAATAGATTTTAGAGATTTCTCATAAAGTTAAATAATTTTTTTTAGAGATTTCTCAAAAAATATTTAAAACTTGACTAAAATGTAGTTTTGAAAAGATATTGATGGATTCACAAATATTATGACAAGCATAGCATAAGTTACATAGATTGGCATCCTAGTACAATTATCTAGGAATGACAAAGATTTAAGAAAAACACGTCTTATGAGGTACACCATAGCCCTTAAACACATATGATAATGTTTTTGTACGAATGATGAAGAATTAAAGAATTAAAGTGAAAACTAGAGTTTCCACACTGTAGACTCATCCCATCAAATTTCCACTAATAAAACCCCAACCCTTGTTATACAAATTTGTACACTTCAAATATATTTGACAACCAACAAAGAGTAGCTAGAAGAAAAAAAAATACAATGTAGATTATATCTTAGATGTGATGATCTAGTGGGTGCAAGGAAAGAGGTTGATAATTTGATTGAATAGGTTAGGTTTCATGGATTCCAAAATTGCATCACATACTAGGAATGGAAAGTTTAAATATTCAATAGAATTGTTTCTAGACAAATGAAAGAGGATATAAAAATATATTAAGCTTGGTGATAAGAATAAAATAAATAAGAAAATGGTGGGAGAGTGAAGTGAAGGAATAAGATTTAATATTTACAACAAACCTGTAACTATATTATAGTGGAATATACCTACCTAAAGTTTGTGTGCTTCCATCCTAGTCCAGTGGATGATGGCAAGTGATGTTTTGAGCTCATGAGGCAATATCATCACATAACACCTACAGTGGACCACTATTTTTGCATATGAGACCCAACTATCAACATGCTAATAAATCCAATAATTAAACCTTGGTAATATGGTATTTCCTTCTATACTAAGGTTTCCATATGATAAATCATAAAACTAAACTCTACTTCAAGTGTCAAACTCCACTATTCAAAAATTAATTATTTAATCACCTTTTTATATGTTCTGAACTAATGAGAATCCAGTGAATCAAATCACCTAGAGCATACATATATATCTCTAATGACTTAGGTCCTACACACATCTCTCTATCCCCTCATGTATAGGAATGCCCCACCACCCTAGTCTAACTTCTAGTATTTTTTTCAAAGTCAACTAAAAAACCACAAAGACCACTCTTAAGTTGGTGGTACACCCATCCCCTTCATATGAAATCAACCCTTTATTTGAAATACCTTTTCCCATGAAAATTCATGTTTTATTGATTTATTTTTTGGGTGTACATTTATTCAAAGATGTTGGTTTAATAATAAATATAAAAAGAAATAGAGATTTCAAACCTAGTAGGAACTATATTAATGTTTTTATATTTCTCATGCAAGTTTCACCTTTGGTTTTTAAATTGATTTAAATTTTCAATTGTAAAATATTCAATCTAATGTCAAACACCAATTATGAGAAGAAAACATTAAGACAAAAGGATGCATTATCATACTTTAAAATACAATATACTATACATCTCAATAAGATAAACTTGAAAAGTATATTAGTCCCTTGAATAATTGTAGTTCTCATAAACAGTTTGATTGAATCATTTTTTGTGACATGATAGGTTTCATATCATTTGTGTGTTGATTCAAGGGTTTGGGTTAAAGTTAAAGACCTTTATTGAGTAAATAATATTCGTGTTCATGATTTTATTAGGTGTATTTTAGAAACGTTTGGTATTAGGCTCAATATATGGCTTTAGTCATTCTCGAGCATTCAATGTGATTTCTATAATAGTTACTGTTTTATTTACATGTTTGATGGTTCAAGGAATTATTTTATTATTATCTTATTTCCTTTCACTTTGTGGAATGACCTAAGCATATTTAATTTTAAAATCTTCTATGTTTATTTATATTTTCCTTGAAAATACTTATTGGTTATTAAGAAAGGGAAATGAGCTTTGCTTAGCTAAGTGAAAAGAAAAATAGTCTATGCACTAGTTTCTATGTGTTCATCATAGGAAAATTATTATCATGAGACCAAAATTTCTCTAATACAATTATACTTTTGATGCAAAGACTAAATGAGAATCATATGTATTTAGTAAGAGTTGACAGAATTCTTAGTGCACTATCATTCTTAATGTGTAAAAACCATTCTTGATGCTTGTTTGGGACATGTTCTACCTAGTAATGAACACGTAGAGACTATTGTTGAGAGTTATGAATTATATGTTTGAACTCACTAATTGTGGGTTTTTAATGAGTGTGTTATTTTCTTTTCTTATCATGTAGGAAATTAATTTTCAATGTAGATCTACTTGTCAATATCATTTTTCATTTTGTGCAATATCTAGGAACTATGTGCCAATCAACCATTATTAGAGTAGTGAACCATAGAATAAAGTTCTACAACTCCTTCAATAGTTATGGGACAGGAAGGAAGTGAAAGACTAACATATGGAGATGAAGCAACAAATAATAAATTTATTGGTTTATCTAAATCGAAGGAATTGGACAAGTATATAGTTGTTATAAAAGCAATGTATAAGAAAAAAATTAAATTTATCTAAACATTCATCATTTTTAAATGTCTATTCATAGACCTTATTTTCATTTGAAGCCTTCACATAAAACATGAATGATTTATCTTAATGAGTTAAGACCTACTTTGGGAAAAAGAACATTTGTAGTTTAACATTGCACTACCTTGGTGGTGCCTCTCCAACTAGTTTTCCCTTGGGACATAACATGACCTTTGTAGTAAAAATATGATAAAATCATATACATGGAATTGCAAGAGTGTGTTGGAAGAACCTCGACAAGTGAAACCTCTGATGTTTCTTTACCTAAACATGGAAAAAGAGTATATTATAGTTTAATGATGTTTTTCCCTTTATTATATATGATTTTTACATTATTAAATGGTTGGCCAAGGGTTTACAATGTTTTATAATTTAGTGAAAGATTTTCTAATAATTTACAATGTTTTATAAGTTAGTGAAAGATTCACCAAAATGTTATATATACATATTATATTATTGATAAAATAGTCTATACATTTTTCTATGTACCATGGGGTTTCCCCCATTTATTATACATATAAATTTATGGGGGTTTCTAAACATTTTCATTTCTAATATGTTATTAAGGCTTGATTAGAACATTATTAGCAAATTTTATATGGGTTTAGCAATGTTAAGCATATCAGGCACCAAGTGCTTTGTTGATTGAGCATACTGATATAACATAGGCATAGATCCAATATGATGTAGCGAAGGTGGGTATCATACTAAGGTACTAGAGTATCAAGCATTGGATGGTGTGTGTGTGTATATATATATATATATATATATATATATATATATATATATATTATACTGATATCTGGTATGGAATAATAATAATATGACGTGGCAAGGAGATGTCGTGGAACATCCACATGGATGACATGTGGCAAGAAAAAATGGAGTTTTTGGTCAACAAGCAAGTATTTGGTGATTGACATGTGGTAGTTTTATAGGGTGACACGTGGAAGATGACATGGAATATGGTACATGTGGTGGATGATGATTGGTTCATAATGGTTTGTCATGGAAAACTTAGAGGTCTCAGGATTCACACTAGGATCGTGTTTGGAAAGGTTTTCTCATGTTATTGGTTTTAGTAAAAAAATATATAAAATCAAGGTTAGGGGCCAAATTTACAAAGGGCCAAGGGATCAACCCTTGTGGAGCCTATACCTAGGTATTGGGGTACCATAATGGAAAACTATATCAAAAATCTCTGGTATGCAGTGGTCTATTATGGGGTGAAGGTTCTATCTTGTCATGGTCTCATGTAGAGGAAAATGTCACACCACATGGTCATGGGTGCTCGATGGTTTAGAGCCTGGAGCTAAAAAATTATTAAATAATTTGAGTACTTGAACATTTTCCTATATAAAGGTGGACCCTCCTCAGTGAGCCTGGACTCCAAATATATTGAAGTAATCACTTAAGACGTGGTCCTAGCTTAATTCATGAGGGCTTTTTTGGGGTTCCTGTGATTTGGCAGATTGGCATACCAAATTACAAGGCAACAACAGAACCACTTTGGAATCCTAGGATCTAGCCCTCCTAGATTCAGAGAGGGATCTCTCTATATGTGTTTTAGAATGATATGCTTATAGGCTCATGATATGATATTAGGCTAGTTATGAAGCACAAGGGATTTGTTTATTTTTGGTTGGGGATCATTAATTGAGAAGGTCATGTGGAGTGAAGGAGGAATAAGTAGAAGCATGTTTCAACATGGGAATCTAGGTCAAGAAAAAGTGCTAATCCATTGGGCTATGGAGTCGTAAAAGGGTTTACTTTCACAACAACTATTCAAGGGTTTTCATATGGCAAGTCATCTATATCAAAAGATCTCTTTAAGTTGAGTTTGTGGTATGAAACATTAAGAAGTGATGTGAAGGAAGTAAAGCTAATAACCAACTAAGAATCTATTAACTTCACTGAACAAGGAAAAGCCTTTCAAAGTGAATATTTTAAAGCGAGCGAAAGGATAGGGAAAACCATAGACTTCTTTGGTCAATACTCCTAATAAAGTCAGCTCATCAAACAAAAAATTCAGTAATCCTCTTGACTACCTTCAGAAAGTAGAAAAACATTTAAGATAAACATAGAGAGTAGCCCAAGATCAAGTAAGGACTTTTAACTTATCCTGCTTTCGGCATACACTCAAGGGATCTTTTGAAAGTAGTTGTTGGAGGAAAAACTAGAGGACAGAGCTAACCATAGAATTCCCTAGTTCATAACTCTACTTAGAAAACCTTTCAAGAACATTCAAGGACATAATCTCAAGTTCTACATGTAGAGCTATAAAAAGGGTCTCTTTCACCTCTAATTACCTCACATTAATATGTCAATCCGGGAGCGTTTTGTTATTACAAAGAGTGACTCAATCTGAGGCTATCATTTGTCAGAGTAATGCTAGTAGTAAAGTGCTTAAGAAATACAAGAGTAAACGGATGCTTGTCTGTAACTAAATTACTTCAAAGAATAAATCACACACTCAGAAAACTCAACAGCTTATCAGTCAAGGGTTCGGCAGTGATAACCCATCCCTTCGGAAACTGATGGAAAGGAAATTAGAGCATAGACCACGAGCCTAGGAGCTAGACAGTGACTGCCAATGCTCACTACAGCCTTAGATCATCTCTCACACCAAATGCAAGTAAATGGAACAGCAAGTAAAGGATTGAACAGCAACTCTGGAATGGAACAGAAAATCTAAGATGGAACAGCAATTGAAATAACTAAGTCCCGCGGGTTGTAACCAAACTTAATCTATTAACTCAAATGTACTCTTTGCAATCAAATAACATTCTTTCACTCTAAAGGCAATTCACACAAATCACGCTAATGGAACAGCAATAACTATTAATGAATTATGGAACAGTACTGATAAATCAGAAACGCGCACAACACACTGGAATAACAATCTGAGTCAACGGAAATACGAATGTGCTTCCAAATAGAACACTATTATTTCCGAATCCAACAATTATGAAGAACACTACCTCAACAAATGTATGACACGAATATTCAGTATAACAGCTCCGTAACAGAACGGTAAAAACATGCAATTAACTCTTAAAAGAATTAATAACTTGATGCGGAGTCAACACACGATTCTGTCTGCAAAAAAACCTCAATGATTCAATCTTTAACAGAGCATGTAATATGAACTTATAAAGCATATCAAATTACCAAATAACATTGATGAACAAACCACACAGAAGTCAAGTCGTAATGGTACAAAAGCAAGTGTCCTCCGGGGCCGGGCCCTTAGCCTCCAAGGATACACCGCTTTAAGTTAATCCAGACGCAGAGATGAAATATTCACCAAGATTTTATTAATGCATCGGTCAAAAATACATTGAACCAGTTCTTCAACGAGACTTAATAATCAAAGATGATGTTTTACAGAAAATTACATAGAAGCGTATCCTATCTATCAAGCTAACAGTGCTGTCCCTTTATATAAAGGCGACGGCGGAGATGTCCAAGTAACATGATAAATAAAGCAGCGATCCCTCAGGATCGAAGATCCTGAGGGATTCGCCCAACTGTTAATTCTTCATCCTTTCCTTTCTTTGGCGCCGAGCTGGTGTCTTCTCCTTCTTTTCCGAGCCGATTTGCTGTAATCTATTTAGCTTTGTTTGCATTCGGTTCACCTTCAGAGGGACAGCAGTTATCTCGACTTTGTCTCTTCCTTTGGAGCGGAAATTCCTCGTTTTTTCCTTTTCCTGTTCAGAAAATAACCATTATTAGTGGTTAAGTCTTGCATATCAATTTCCACATGTTTTATTATAATTCTTTATTACTTTCCAAATTCATGAGACAAAAAGGTTTACAAATTCTACTAAAAAGCCACTGAAATAATCATCAAAAACATACCTTTTCAGTACTCCACACACCCCCCTGCTTACCTTGTTTCATGTCCTCATGAAAACATTGTAGTTGACATGCAAGGCAGTGAGAGAATATGCTAGAGAAGGAGTCTCATTCGGAGGCCTACAGCCATGATGAGTGATTAGATAATCAAAGAACTGACCTGTTTGCCCCTCAGGCATCTCATACAGGGCCTGATATCCGGGTGCAGGGTGCCAAATAATTGGAGTGCGAAATCTATATCCTAACCAGGATGACCCTGCTTTCATAATTCTCTCGCCATAGAGGTTCAAACGGTTGGCAGCTAACTCAAAGTTCTCATACTTAAATGGTTCCTTGAGCTGGATGTTTGGATCAGAGATTCGGTACCGAAATTTGGCTGCATTAATGGCCAAGTCTTGGATGGAAAGAAAATACTCTAACCCTTCCCGAATAAGTGCCTCATGCATGGGTCCTAAAGTTTCATAGACACCCGGAGTCTTTATGAGGTTTCTATGAGCTTTCCACAACTGCACTGGGTTCCTAGGCTCAGCCCTTACCCGTAAATCTAGACCATTTTCCTGACTCTGGAAAGTATCATAGGCTTTAAGCCACTTAATCTGATTAACCCCAAATGAAATGAATGCTTGAAATTAGATGTCTCCAACGAAAGGGCCAGGGTTTAACTCAGTCTCCTGATTTAGCACAAGGTCATGCAAATAAAGTTCACACAACAATCTCTGGACTTTCACTCCATAATGTTTACAGTAGTCTATAAAGTCATTGACAGTGTTGATTTGTATAGGGGCACCTGCTTTAACAACTTTTATTTTTAATTGTAAATACCGTTCTAATAAAAACAGAGCATAGTTTTTAGCAGGAGCCCTACATGCTAAGACGTCATTGTATAAAGAACACAAGGTATTCATCTGCTTGATAACAGTATCTAGTCTACGGGTTACATGTGAAACTTCCTCTTGTTCCTTTCGCCACCCTTCAAAAGCCTGGATTTTGGATTGATTGACGTCCCTTAGTTGCTGCTGTAACTCTTCATATTTTTCTCGGGGAACCGTTTGCTCTCTAAGTTGTTCGGCTTCTTGCTGGGCTTGCTTCACCATCTTATGCAAGGTTTTTGTCTTCGGATCTTTCTTCCATAGGTCAGTGGAGGCTGGGAGTTTTACCTGAACTTTCTTATTATGCTGTTTGGAGTTCAGAATCCTGATTACCCCTGAGGGTGGTGCCTCTGTTTGAATTTTCTTGTCACTGGTCCTTACATCATCCTTTTCTGTTTTAACGCGAACATCCGTCTGTTCCTGTTCCTCAGCATCATTTGGAACGTCAGCTGGATTCTCAATAGGGTTTTGAGTAGCAGGTCGATTGTTGGCCCTCTTTTTCTTCCTTCCAGTCTTTCTTACCTTCTGGTTCTTTTTCAGAATCCTAATTTTTTGTCTGAGCTGGGTTATCGTATTCAACAATTTCTGTCGTTCCCTCCGCAACTTCTTAATTTCCAGCGTTTCTTTGGAAGGAACAGCAGGCTGTCTGTTGCGGTCCGGACCATGACTAGTTTCTAAATCTTCCTCTTGGGGTTCTTCCTCACTGTTCTGATCTGGCTGTTCTGGGGTAGGAACCTCGACTGGTTCTGTATCTTCCTGAGCGACTGTTGTTTCTGCTCCTACTCCCTCTAGAATTTCCTCTTGTGGCCTGGGAACAGATTGTTCCCGTTCAGTATTTACCTCCTCTTCATCATGAACATGCATGTTTTCTTGTTGGGGTTTGTCGTGGGGGTCCTCTGAACTAGAAGGTTGGCCATACTTGCCCATATTGGCTAGGACTGCGGCCAAGTCATCTTCTCCCAGTAGGTCTTGTAATGGGCTATCTTCCTGCTGTACCATTTCCTCCTCCCGTTCAATTTCTGCTTCTATTTCTGTTTCCGAATGCTCGGCTGCTTCTTCTTCGGATTGCTCGTCCTCAATTACCACTGGTTGGCTGGTGCTTTCCTGGAGCTTTTCCAGCCTTCCTCGTATCCGAGCTAACCGGGCTGATTGTCTGGGCTTATCTATGCTTCCTCTCATCCGAGCTAACCGAGCTGATTTTTTGGGTTCCTCTGGTTGCTCGGGTGGATCGATGGCATGCTTGCGCTTTGCCGATTCTTGGTGTATCCCTGGTTGTTCTGATGTACTAGCGACATGTTCTCTGCGTTTTGCCGGCCATTCTGGTGTGCTTATAGAATGTCTACGTTTTAGGGATGGCGCTGTCAATCCCCCCTCAATTATTGCAATCAGCTCTTCCCAGCTGCTCTGCTGCTGGGTGAGACTATGGCTAACAACTAGTCGTATTAACCCATGGTTACTAACGACTGAGTCTACATGCTGTGCCTTTTTTATGCTTTGTGCAACATCATGCAGTAATGAGTTCAGGAGTGCAGGTAAATTTACAGAGCATTTCTGCTTTAAAACAGCTAAAAGTTTAAGATGTCGTGGTCTTACCACGTCTTTCCTTCCTTCGCAGGTGATGTAGCCCTGCACTATTCTTGCTAACTCCATCCAGGGTTCTCCTAGGGTTGCTGGCAGAACTCCCCTCCCCTTAATTGTCAAACTCTGGCCTTCGTCCTGGAAAATTTCCATGACCTTCTGTAATCGTTCCTTTTTCAATGTCCATACTCGTCCGGTGGCTGGTAGTCCTGAAACTTCTGCAATTATGTCATCGGTGACCGCTATCCGCTTCCCCCTTACTGTGGAATGATCATCCCGTAGGTTCTGCAGAAATTCCATCGCTACTGTTTCATTAGACTCCTGTAGGCGATTGAAATAATTCAACCATCCTGCTCTTTCCAGGATCTCCCGGGCAGCAGCAGAGATCGTCAACTGCTGAGGCTCGCTTCGAATTGCCCTTCCTCCCATGGTTTCACTGTAGATTCGAAATGGAACGGCAACTACGTTTTCTGTTTGAAACACAGAGAGGGTGATAATCGCAAAGGTTTCAAAAACACAGAGTATGCAACAGTGCAACAGAAAGCGATTTTGTGTAAAAATAGAAATGCCATGCCGTTAAACCATGCAAAACCGCCGTACACTATTTTCCCGAATGGTGAGTTGACACGTAATACAGGGAATGATGAGGTTAACCTCCCCCCCCCCGCAATGTGATAGGCTGTCCCAGCCGGCAAATAAAGGGGCGGCACCCGATCTGCAACCAAGTCAGAAAGGAACAACATGTGGAATTATGCTATGTTAAAAAGGACAACGAATTACCGAAATCAAGGCGGAGAATTGATCGCGTATTATATAAGAGGCTGCTGTGTTATGATATGAGGCTAGTGGATAAGACATGTATCGTACTTGCCAAATCTCAAGTGGTCATGGTCACTTCCGTTGCCATGATTGGTAATGATAAATGTTCATGCGATGTATAAATCGGGAAATAACATATGATTAGTTCCTTGGATATAAGAAACAAAAGAGTGTTAGTATCTTACCCATTGGTGTAACCAAAGTGACTTCAATACCATTAACAGTACTCTGCTGCCAACAGGTGTCCATAACCTTGGCAGAGTTGTTTTTTCACCCTCGGAACCATGATCCTTTGTGTATACTTAGGAGTGTTGTTATGTCAAAATGTAGACCATTATGCTGGCTTGGTGACCAGTTAACCATAATTCCATTCACGAGGACGGAGCGAAACGTGGGCAGGCCGGCTCGTGATGAGACCTCCTGTTCCAAGGTTCGTTTATTTGATATACCTTTTGGACCATATCCTTGGTGTGGTGGCCATAATGGGAATGCCACTTCACTTCCATCCTCATGATCATGGTAGGCTGGCTCTCGATGAGACCCCCTATCCTGCATTTGACACTTCACATATCATGCTTACATATCATGTTTACATATTTTTTCTTTTTTTATAGAATACTTTTCCTTATTTATACACAAAGGGTGGTTCAACACTCCTTAAGAGTAGGAATGGTGGAAGAAGTATTATAATCTCAATAGGAAGATATAAGCTCTTTGCTCTTATTCCCAAGTAATAATCAAAAAAGTTTAAGGGGATCAGCATGATAAAGATAACCAATCAGGGAAAAATTAGTAAAACCATGTCAAAAAAAGGTAAGAAATAAGTATGTCCTTCTGTTTGTCCTCTTACTAATGCAGAGCCTTATAGATATAGTGATTTATGGTTTGCAGATTTCGGTATGTTGTGATTTTATATTTCATTGCACAAATACATAGCTGTATCTTAAAGACTAGAAAGAAGACGGGCAAAAAGCATCCTCAATTTAGATCAGCAAAAGGAATAAGTTGTTTCACAAGGAGAGCAAAAGTATGCGAGTGGTGTTCCTTTGGAAAAGAAACAACGACGGATGATAGAAAAAGGAACAGCAAAAATGCAAATGCCGTTCCTTTGGGAAAAGGAACGGCAAAAATAAAAATACTATAAAAACACTCTAAATGCCATTCCTTTGAAAAAGGAACAACAGTAATAAAAGAATGCTATTTCTTTGAAGAAGAAGGAACAGTGGTAACCAAAAGGAACAGCAGAAAACGTAATAATGCCGTTCCTTTGAAAAAAGGAACAGCAGAGATCCCGAATGCTGTTCCTTTAGAAAAGGAACAGCAAAAGGAACAACAAAACAAGCATAAAAAACACGCAGATGCTATTTTTAGAAGGGAAAAAATCGAACTTTGTGAAAGAAAAGGAACAGCAAAAAAATGACAAGAAAATATTTAATTCAAACTTATGTACAAGAATCACTCAAAAAAAAAAAAAAAAAACTTATGTACAAATTGCAAAAAGAAATGAACCCTTAATGAATTACAGGTGAGGAAGATTTCTCTTCCTCTCCTAAGATCTCCATATCAGTGTCTCGGCGTAGCTGCTGGCAGAAGGATTCCCGAGTGAGTGGTTTGCGATAGAGACGGACTCGGTGGCCAGTTACTTTGAATGCATATCCAGAACCGTCAATGGTAATTAGAGTAAGGGTTCCGTTGTCATGCACCTTCTGGATTTCGTATGGTCCCAACCATCGAGTCTGAAGTTTTCCAGGGAAGTCCCGAAACCGAGAGTCGTATAACAGAGCCCAGTCTCCCTCGTGAAAGACTTTGTTTTTGATGAGCGCATCATGCCATTTAGCTCGCTGTTGTTGAATCAATGATGTATTTTGTAGTGCAGAGAGCCTAATTTCGTCTAATTCATTGATCTGTTGTAGTCGATTGATTTGTGCCTCGCTTAGATCTAGGCCAACTTCCTGTGATGTCCGTAATGTTTGGATTTCGAATTCTATGGGAAAAATGGGTTGTTTTCCAAACACTAATTGATAAGGTGAGTAACCGGTGGTGCTCCTCCATGTGGTTCTATAGGCCCAAAGTGCTTCAGGTAGTCGGGTAGCCCAATCACGCCTATGTGACGCAATGGTTTTCGTTAGGATTGATTCTATTATCTTATTGCTACTTTCTACCTGCCCATTCGCCCGTGGGTGATATGGAGTAGTGATTTTATGCTGGACGTGATAATTGTTGAGTGTTGCAGCTAATTTATGCCCAACAAATTGTGGTCCTCCATCTGTAATTATTTCCCTCGGAAGGCCATAACGAACAAATAGATGGAACAGGAACTGTATGACAGAGTCCTCTGTGGCTCTTGGCAATGCTTCTGCCTCAACCCATTTGGTGACATATTCCGTTGCCACCAAGATATATGTTTTCTGATTTGATGAGGGGTTGATGGGTCCAACGAAATCAAGAGCCCATCGCTCGAATGGTTCGATGACTAACTGTGGTTTGAGAGGCATCTCATCAGCTTGACCAGGTCGTCCTGCTCGCTGGCAGCTGTCACATGCTTGGACAAACTTCTTCGCATCTTTGAAGATCGTAGGCCAGTAATATCCTGTCTGCAATACTTTATGTCCAGTTCTACGCTCAGCGAAGTGCCCCCCACACGGTCCATCGTGACAGGCTTTTAGGATGTCAAATATTTCATCCTCTCTAACACATCGCCTGATATGCATGTCTGCTCCTGTGTGAAACAAATAGCCCCCAATCCACGAGAATCGAGAACTTTTCTGAATGATTTGCTTGCGCTCATTAGGAGTTAAATGTTTTGGTAATTTACCTACTGCGAGGTAGTTGGCAACATCAGCATACCAGGGTGTTTGAACGGCAACAGCAAACAGGTGCTCATCCGGAAATTGATCTTCAACTGTTGTTGCATCGCTTGATTTTGGTATTCTTGAAAGAAAATCGGCTACAGGGTTTTCTTTGCCAGGCCGGTCCTTGATTTTGATGTCGAATTCCTGCAATAAAATTAACCATCGAGTTACTCTGGCATTTGTGACAGGCTTATTTGCTAAATATTTTATAGCATAATGGTCTGTATATAAGATAACAGGATAGCCTGTAATATAATGTCTAAATTTATTGACAGCATGTATTACAGCTAGGAATTCTTTTTCAGTAACAGTGTAATTTACTTCAGCAGGGGATAAATTCTTGCTGATGTAATAGATGGCATATGGTTTTTTATCCTCTTCCTGTCCAAGGACTGCGCCAATGGCTGTATCGGAGGCATCAGATGATATCTGGAATGGTAGGTCCCAGTTTGGTCCTCGAAGGACTGGGGCTGTGGATACAAGCTTCTTTAGATCTTCGAAAGCACGGTCACATTTGTCTGTCCAAAGAAAATCAACGTTACCAGTTAGTGCATATAAAGGAGCAGCAATGTGCGAATAATGCTCTATAAATCGTCTATAGTAACCAGAAAATCCAAGAAAGCTGCGTACCTCCGTTTGAGTAGTAGGAGTGGGAATGAGCAAAAGTATTTGGATTTTGGCCGGGTCTACCTGAATGCCAGCTGCTGAAACATAGTGTCCTAGGATAAGTCCTTCAGTCATCATCAAGAAACATTTTTCGTGGCTTAAGCAAAGCCTGGTAAGAATGCAGCGTTGTAGGACTTTTTCTAGGGTGTCTAGAGCCGGATCAAAATCATCTCCATATGGTGTAAAGTCATCCATGTAAACTTCAATTCCATCATTTATTAAATCTGCAAAAATGCTAAGGATAGCCCTTTGGAATGTGGCAGGAGCATTACATAGGCCAAAAGGTAGAACTCGATAGGCAAATGTTCCCTAGGGACAAGTAAAAGTAGTTTTATCCTGGTCTTCAGGGGCAATCTGAATCTGATTGTATCCACTGAAGCCATCCAGGAAAGAAAAGAATTTCTTCCCTGCTAAAGTATCTAATACTTGGTCTATGAATGGGAGAGGAAAGTGATCTTTCTATGTTGCCTTATTTAGTTCCCTATAATCCACACAAATTCTCCATTTTCCGTTCTTTTTTGGTACCACCACAAGCGGAGAGACCCATTTACTATCAGAAATAGGGTAGATGAAATTAACATCTAAAAGTTTCTGAAGTTCAGTTTTTACGACATCCTTTAGATGAGGATTAAGTCTCCTTTGCGGCTGACGCACAGGTCTGGCATATTTTTCTATATAAATGTGGTGTGTACATAATTGAGGATTGATTCCTTTCATATCAGTATAGTCCCATGCAAATGCTTCTTGATACTTTGTTAATAGATGGATGAGCTTTGTTTCTTGTTCAGGTGTGAGATTAGCATTGATGTTTAAAGTTTTCCCCGGTGCAATTTCCACAGTTTTATTATTTGCAACAGAAGTAACAGGTATCGTTTGGTCATGCGTATCTTTCAGAGGATCTTCCTCCAAGTCATTATCAAATGCTGCTTCTATCATGTGACACTGTGTGCGAGGTTCAGTTTGAGTAATGAAATTATTAATGGCATCATCTTCTGTTTGGTCTTTGAAATCAAGTGCCTCTTGTATAGTTAATGGAGATCTGATGTTATCAGTAAGGTATGATACATGGTGCTTATTAGTTTTGATTATTGTGACACTTGGTTGCGCTGGAGGATATAGAACTAAATTCTTGCTATTCGGTCCTCTGGTTATGGTCATATTTCCCTGCCGACAGCCAATGTAGGCATCGGCAGTAGCGAGCCAAGGTCTACCTAAAATTAGCGGGTGTCCATCAAGTCGGGTTTTTGGATTAATTATCAGGAAATCGGTTGGATACTCCCAGGATTCTACAAAGACCATGACATCATGTAGAGTACCCTCTGGTCTAACCACAGATCGGTCAGCCAATTCTAACAGAGTGGAGGTGGGTTCTACAGATGTAATGCCGAGCTTTCGGCAAGTTGTGGTTGTTAAAATATTAATTGCAGCCCCTAGATCAACTAAGGCATTAGACAGGGTCTGACCATAAATTTGAACAGTTATAATTGGATTCTCGGGGTCTTCATATTTAAGGGGTGTTTCTCTTCCAGACAATAGATCAGATAAAGTACCGACTACTTGGACTCTTGGATTATTTGTTATATTCCTCCTTGGTTTCTTTATGCACAATTCTTTGATAGTTTTTGCGTATATGGGAATGTCTTGAATGGCTTGGAGGAATGGAATTTTTATGTACAAATTTTGTAATTCTCCCAGAATGTCAAATTCAGGATATTGTATGGGTCGAGGTATGGCTAATCATTCCGGGAATGGGGGAGAGGATGTGGTTGTTTGATTATGAGTTTGTTGCTTATTTACATCCTCGTGTTGTAACTGATGTTCTCTTGGTGACTGATCTTCAATATGAACTGTTTTATCTCCCTCAGTTTCAATTATACGTCCAGATCTTAACTGAAGGTCATTGCACTCCCTCAGGTCGGGTCCTATTTCTGGTGATTCTATGATTTGAATAGATTGGACCTGTCTGTTGTTTGGATTGGGATCGGGTTGGGCTGGGAGTTGCGGTCTCAGGTTAGACTGGGGATTTTGTTGTAAAGCTAGCAGAGTAGGTTGAGGGAGCGGAATAGTTCCAGCTGGGTGGTACATCGGTCTTTGCCAGCTTGTCTGCCAGGGTGAACTTTGTGAAGTAGAGGGAGTCCATTGTGAAGGATATGGGCCATTTTGCCAATATGGTGGAGTGTAAGGGAAATTCGGCCAACCAGTTTGGCTTGTTTGATTCAGCCATGGATTTGAAGAAGGAAATGATTGTGGTGACCAGTTTGTAAATGGGGTTTGAGATTGATTTTGCCACATACCATATTGTTGAGCATTATACCGTGGGTTTTGAAAGAAAGAGGTTGGGTCCGGAAACATACCAGGTTGTCTCTACGCCACCAAGTGCCGCCAAGTTGATCGAATTCACCGATTCGGGTCTTCTTCCGCTTCCTTATACCGCTTAATCCCAGAAGTGAGGGGCAGCTCTCCGTAAGGTGATCTTTTGTACGATGGCGATGCTCTGGACTTATCCGTGATACCCTCAGGTTATAGCTTTTTTCTGGCAACTGAAGTAAGATTGCCAAATTCTCGGTTTCCGCTCCAAATGCTTCGTTTAGCTCGTACAATATCAAGTCGTAGTTAGTGTCCCCCGACATAATATCGCTTTTAAAATTTTCTAATAAATTTCCAATTTCTCACACGTGTTACTCCTTCGTCGATACTTTGTTATCTCTGCAAAACCGAACACATCTGCTATTTATTTTTCAAAGGCCTCTAACTCCTACAGAACTAATGATGTCAGCAAAATTCTCTTGATAAATATCCCTTTTTCCCATGATGTTTAATGTTTCAATCCATTGTTCCTTCATGCCCCTTATTAATGCAGTTTTTAACACATTATCAGGTAAAGGTAGCGATGCATAAGGAGATCTTTGTAGATTATACTGAAAACGTTCCACATACTCCTCTAATGTTTCATTTGGTCTGGCTGTCATTTGAAATATTTCGTCTTTTAATTCTCTAGACCTACAATAATCCTGGTATTTCTTTAAGAAGGATTCTTTCATTTGATCCCAATTGCTGATAACCCCGCCACCTAGCCCCATAAACCATCTTAAAGCAGCCCCTTTCAATGTAGAGGGGAATAATTTCAATTTTTGGGGATCGGTGGTGTAATCGTACCCCCTACATAACACATCGAATTCGAATAAGAATGCATCCGGATCTTCTGATGTGAGTCCGTGAAATGTAGGGATATGCTGAAGAGGGATAGCTTTCATGGGTGCATTTGCTGCAGAATCCACTATAGGATATTGTAGTGTAGAGGTTTGAGTATTTGGCTGGTTTTGAGCATTTGGTTGGTTTTGAGCCATGGGATCGAATATATGCCAATAACCTTCTGGGATATCTAGGAGGGTATTCCTAGGTTGAGTGGGGACTGTTTTGACAGGGACAGGGATAGTTTTAACAGCGCTCCCCTTATCTGGAATAATGAGAATACCAAGTGTCTGAGGAGATTGAACTCCTTCAACAATGACTTTCGCAGCACTCCCCTTATCTGGGCTATCTAATGGTTGATTTGTTTCAATAGGGGATTTTGGTTCCTTGGTTTCCCCTGTTTCTCCTTCTCCTTCACAAAAGTTGCTAGAGTTCCCTTCCTGCAATAATTCTGGAGTGGAATTTTCAATTTCTTGAAAGTCCTGCTCCTCAGCTTGACTATGCACCTCAGCACAGGCTACAGAGGGTGATCCTGTGGCCTGAAGGGAACTAGTAGGCGGTTTAGAAATGTTTTTCTTGAGGCCTACTGATGGCTGAGATTCTGTTTTCTTATAGATTTCGTCTATGAAGGTCGTTCGGCCAAGGGTCACCGGCCCCTTAGCTTTTTTAGGCTTGGATGGGGGTTTGATATTATTTTCTGGTCTTTTCTGCTTAGTCATGCACTCAAAAATGAACTACCAACTTTTATTTAAACAAAGCAAACACAACTCTGTTAGGAAAGCGGATAGTGGAGCAGGGTTTTTACATGCTCCGCACGTAGGTTCTTACCTTCCGTTTTTAGGATCCAACTCCTCCCTAGCAGGCTCGTACACTACTCTGAGAAAGACAAATGGCTACACTCTTTCCCCGGCAACGGCGCCAAAATGTAGAGCTATAAAAAGGGTCTCTTTCACCTCTAATTACCTCACATTAATATGTCAATCCAGGAGCGTTTTGTTATTACAAAGAGTGACTCAATATGAGGCTATCATTTGTCAGAGTAATGCTAGTAGTACAGTGCTTAAGAAATACAAGAGTAAACGGATGCTTGTCTGTAATTAAATTACTTCAAAGAATAAATCGCACACTCAGAAAACTCAACAGCTTATCAGTCAAGGGTTCGGCAGTGATAACCTATCCCTTCGGAAACTGATGGAAAGGAAATTAGAGCATAGACCACGAGCCTGGGAGCTAGACAGTGACTGCCAATGCTCACTACAGCCTTAGATCATCTCTCACACCAAATGCAAGTAAATGGAACAGCAAGTAAAGGATTGAACAGCAATTCTGGAATGGAACAACAAATCTAAGATGGAACAGCAATTGAAATAACTAAGTCCCGCGGGTTGTAATCAAACTTAATCTATTAACTCAAATGCACTCTTTGCAATCAAATAACATTCTTTCACTCTAAAGGCAATTCACACAAATCACGCTAATGGAACAGCAATAACTATTAATTAATTATGGAATAGTACTGATAAATCAGAAATGCGCACAACACACTGGAATAACAATCTAAATCAACGAAAATACAACTGTGCTTCCAAATAGAACACTATTATTTCTGAATCCAACGATTATGAAGAACACTACCTCAACAAATGTATGACACGAATATTCAGTATAACAGCTCCGTAACAGAACAGTAAGAACATGCAATTAACTCTTAAAAGGATTAATAACTTGATGCGGAGTCAACACACGATTCTGTCTGTAAAAACCTCAATGATTCAATCTTTAACAGAGCATGTAATATGAACTTATAAAGCATATCAAATTACCAAATAACATTGATAAACAAACCACACAGAAGTCAAGTCGTAATGGTACAAAAGCAAGTGTCCTCCGGGGCCGGGCCCTTAGCCTCCAAGGATACACCGCTTTAAGTTAATCCAGACGCAAAGATGAAATAATCACCAAGCTTTTATTAATGCATCGGTCAAAAATACATTGAACCAGTTCTCAACGAGACTTAATAATCAAAGCTGATGTTTTACAGAAAATTACATAGAAGCATATCCTATATATCAAGCTAACAGTGCTGTCCCTTTATATAAAGGCGACGGCGGAGATGTCCAAGTAACGAGATAAATAAAGCAGCGATCCCTCAGGATCGAAGATCCTGAGGGATTCGCCAAACTGTTAATTCTTCATCCTTTCCTTTCTTTGGCGCCGAGCTGGTGTCTTCTCCTTCTTTTCCGAGCCGATTTGCTGTAATCTATTTAGCCTTGTTTGCATTCGGTTCACCTTCAGAGGGACAGCAGTTATCTCAACTTTGTCTCTTCCTTTGGAGCGGCAATTCCTCGTTTTTCCCTTTTCCTGTACAGAAAATAACCATTATTAGTGGTTAAGTCTTGCATATCAATTTCCACATGTTTTATTATAATTCCTTATTACTTTCCAAATTCATGAGACAAAAAGGTTTACAAATTCTACTAAAAAGCCACTGAAATAATCATCAAAAACATACCTTTTCAGTACTCCACACTACACTGCAAGACATGGGCTCAGCAACATTCCTTGACTGGCTATACTCTATTGATTCATTCTCAAACACGCATTTAGAAGAAACATAAAGATAAAGCTTATCAGTAAGAATTAGGGTACTTTAGAAGTAAATCCTAATCTATATTTCCTCCTCTTTATCAGAGAATATGAACAAAGTGAAAAACATAAGAAGCAACAACGACAATAAGGAAAAACATCTCCAATGATTTAGATTAGGATCCAGTGAATTTCTTGTCTATTTGATGTCCAAGATCAGTTACATACTTTGAGTACAATAGCTTTTACAGTCTGAACTTCTCTTCCCAGCCTACTATATTACAACTACTAAGCAACTTCCACTTAATAATAGTTCAAACAATCAATAACTTTCCAACCCTTTACAATGAAACTTCAAAGAGTATTTATAGGTGAATGAGGAGGAGTGGTGGAAGAGATGATCTTAATGTTTAATTAAGATAGAGGAGAAGTGCATCGAATGCTTCACTCTACTCAATAAACATTGCATTAACTGTTTATACCATTCAGTAGTTTTTGTTGACTTTGAGGCATATCTGGTAGGATGGTAATAACTTTGAAGTGTTTGCTTTTGGAGATATCTTCTGACTGCAGTAACTTTGTCTTGGCTTTTGGGACAAGTTAGGTGAAACATTTAGTTTTCAGGCCACCCATGCCTTTATAATAACTGCCCTGATAGTTTAAAGAGGTTCTGTCATCAGGATGGCTGTCAAGGTGTCTTTGAAAGGTAAAGTAGACTACAGGTGTCCTTTTCTTGATCTCTAGAGATTTAATTGCCTTGATGATCTAACATTTCAAGGCTTATTTGATGATCTATTTGCTTTTTTCACTTTAAACTGAATTAGGCCTCGGATTTGTGCTTTAAGCCTCTTAAATCATCTTTGACCTTTATGTCCTTGCTGACTGTATTCCCTTCTGATTTATTTGTCTTTATGCTTTATCCTTCATTCATTGATCTGCAGGTTTAGCTTTTGGTATTCTGATTTCATGCTTAAACCTTTATCTTCGATTTCTTCACTGATCTTTGGTCTTCATTGTTCGCTGTGTATAGGTGGTAGTAGCGCATCAGAGGATTTGACTGAACAATCAATATTCATGATATATTGATGAAACTTTGGAGTTTACCACTTTCTGTCCCTTTTATGCTTTGAATTAGGCTTTGAGGATCATCATCCTCAGCCTCTATCACCTTTAGTGATTGTGGGATGGCTTCTATGCTACAAACCGCCATTAAACCTGCAAAAAACATCAAACTTTTAATAAAACCATGCGAATGAGGTTAGACTACTTTAGAAGGCTCAGCAAGGGGCAGAGGAGCAATGCAGAGAAGGATGAATGCAGCAGAGGTGAGAAAACCCATGGCGGAAGGCAGAACCAGGTTTTAATTTGAATTATGGCGCGAAGTAATGGTAGGTGGTTTTGCGAAAACTAGAAATGGTTTTCGTGCGGGGTCAGAGCGGTAAATGGTATTGAGTTGGGGGAACGCGATACAGGTTAGAGAGTGATGCGTGTCCCTCTGAAACTGCTCGTTTCACGTTAGAATTGCACGTGGGGGAGAACTGGTGAATTGGGCATGAAACGGGATCTGAATCGTCCGATCTGCACACTACAGATTGACGGTCATCGATAAGAGCGACGGGAGAAGAGTTGTGCGATGGATGGATGGTGGGGCCTGACATATGCGTCAACAGTTTTCTCATTTAGCGGAATGTTTGTATGGCAGGGTGAAATGGTGAGGTTAAGTGGGAGTCGTTGGATCGTAAAGATCAACGGTTGTGATCTTTCTTATGGGAGTGAAAGGTTCATGAATGGGGTTAGGAGAATAGTGGTGGGAGATGTGAGGACCATTAGATGGTTGTGATCAACAACTGAGATCTGTTGCTGGGGGACTATAGAGGTACGAACCAACTTTTGGTCGGGTGCATTTGGAGTGAATCAACGCCATTCGATCTGGGAGAGATCAACAGTGAGGATTCCATCGGCGGGGGATGAACATCAGCGGGGAAAAAGGGTTTTGGGAAGTGGAAATGGGAATCGCCAAAGTGCGATGGCCAATGGGAAAGAGCAAAGTGCAATGGTCGATTTCCGATGGGAAGGAGCACAGACCGTCTGATCTGGGGGAGCCAGATCAATGGTCCGGATCATATCGGCGGAGGAAGGATATCGGTGGCAAAACATAAGCAGAGGTGGGAAGTAGGAAGGAGCGAGGTCTGATTTGCTGATGGGGGCTTAAGACTTTAGTCGACAGTCTTGGGCCTCGGTCTTATGAATAATGAAGGGCTAGGGGCTTAAGCGAAAGGTGCTTAAGGCCTAACGTTAAAAAGAGCGGACTAGGCCTAAAATGGAGGTTTTAAATCCTTTTCAAGGATTTTGATAAGGTGCAAAAAGGGGTTTTTTAACCAAATAAAAGAAGATTTACAAGGTTTTTAAGGGATTTCTTGAGGAAATGGAGGAATAATAAAAGGAAAAAGGGAATTTTAGGAGGGAAATTATGGAGAAGAGGTTTTTGAAATAGTCTTTGTATATCAGCAAGCTTCTTTGAGGATTTTTGAGCGAAGACATCAATGAGATGGGTCTTATGAAGGATATTGAACACAGTAGACTTCAAGAACTCACAGATTGCTTGAAATTTGTTTCTTGAAGGCTAAAAGACCTGTTTTAGCCATCATTTGAATATATCAAAATTTTGGATGGCTAACAGTGGCTCCACTTGGGGATGGCAGCTCCTTGGAGGAGTCATGAACCTCAGAGATTTATCTCTGGAATGTAGAACTGTGCTTTGAATTTTGACAACCTTTTCTTCTTTGGTCATGTTGCTTGAAAAGATGATCAGCATTACATCATAACAAATCAATTTCTTCCCATACAACTACCTACACAACCTACCTTCCTAGAATTTTTTCTTCAACAGGGTGCACTTGGACTTGCAAACCTCAGACATCAACATTTATTCTTTTGAAAGATTTAAAAAAAAAATCTAAATCTACCCTTATAAATCCATGAGTTCATAATAGGCAGTTGAACTCAACACTTCACTACCTAAGATACCATCTGTCAAGTTTAAACTGTTTGACAGACTTCTTTCTCTACATTCTAGAGCAGAAATTGAAACACAGACAAACCAGGTTCAAGCTGTATGGTTTGTTGTGAGACCTATGGCATACAAACCAACTTTCCAAAGAATTTATTTGCACAAATTTAAACCAAAATTTAGAAGGCTTAAGGTCCGAGAATTAAGAACACCTTCCCTTCTTTCTTCAGCTCATGTTTCCGGTTTTAGGCATATTAAAACCAAGTATTTTTCAATATTTGGCTTAGGTTTTGGTATGATTAGAGCCATTTCTTTCTATCCTAATCTATTCTACTGATAAGCCAAGATTTCATTGTTTAGCAAATCTTCTTCACTAACCTATCAGCAGTAAATTGAAATCTATCTATTCATGATTAGGCTATATGACTAAATCGCAGTGCCCTTTCAAGAAGTGGCATTTAGGCTTGCACACTTTCAGATTTTTCTTTTGTTTTTTGGTATGGGGCTGTATCTTTATTATTTTTCTAATCTGCCCTCTTTTTCTTTTCTATTGTTTTTGTATTTTTTCAATTCTTCTTTCAAAGCAAAAAGCAAAAAACTAACTAGATGCTCAAAAGCTGAGCTTTATTGAGATTCCTACCTACCCTAATCTAACTCTGAAATATTTACATGTTTAGCTAAAAAGTTATCTTTTCCAATACATCTAGTCAATCAGATGGTTCCATGATTGGCCTTTGCTCATTTCCTTGAGCAGGCAGGTATAGTGCAACCATTTGATTGGTAACAAAAATGAGTAGACATCTGAATACTTGTCAGAGATAACCGTGGTATTCTTTGAATATGAGTCTTTAAAATCAAGGTCACCATAGATGGTGACAGCCTCTACTGCGTTGGGCTTTTGCAAAGAATCCATGCTTGTGAATTGAGTCCATCAGAACCTCCATGTATTGTAATATAGGATCAACAAAAATCTGATGTGGACTTTATTCTTCTGGGCCTCCCATGATTGATTGATTATCTACATCCCAGATAGCTTGGTTCACTGCATCTCTAGTGTAGTCCACGAAAGCACCTTCATCTTTTTCCTACACATCAATAAGCAGTGAAATTTATTCTTGTTGTGGGGGAGGGAGACTTTCAAAAAACGTTGTAGGGTCTCTGAATTGATATGATTGTTCTTGTGAATTCAACCTTTCAATGTCAGTTTCATATCTTTCAACCACCAAGTCTAGGAAAATTTTCTTAATCTTAGGTTTAGCATTGAATTTTGAGCTGAGAAGGATAACCTTTGGAAGGTCCTCACATTCAAGTTCTGCCAGGTCACTTGATATTACATAACAAAACTCTACTATGAAACTTGACTGCATTTTTGCAAATTGTTCAGAGTCTTCTATTAGTGGAGTGATTTGGTTTTTTCTATGTTGGGATGTGGAGTGGCCACTATGTTGATTTTAGACCGATAGAAAAAAAAAAGTTAGCCAGATATGACAATCTTTAGAGGCAAACTAGTCTTTAACAAAGAAAACTTAATCCTCAAAGTTTCCTTGACTGAGTAGGAGTGATGTTATGATAGAATGGGTTTCCCAGTGGAGTCTTTAGGTATATTGAGAGTTGTGGAGTCTCCAGGTGGATGATTTCAAATGTTTTAAGATGATTTGCTATCCACCATCAGCAATTGAATACAAATCTAAGGAGGTTTGTGGGTCTTCTGAGGTCTTAAGGATGTATAAGATGTAATTCACTCAGATCCCCAACGGAGTCGCCATTATGTTGGGGTTCTTGTGATTTGGTAGATTGGAATACCAAATGAAAAGGAAACATCAAAACCACTTTGTAATCCTAGGATCTAGCCCTCCTAGATTCAGAGAGGGATCTCTCTATATGTGTTTTAGAATGATATGCTTATAGGCTCATGATATGATATTAAGCTAGTTATGAAGCACAAGGGATTTGTTTATTTTTGGTTGGGGATCATTAATTGAGAAGGTCATGGAGTGAAGGAGGAAATAAGTAGAAGGATGTTTCAGCATGGGAAGATAGGTCAAGAAATAGTGCTAATCCATTGGGCTATGGAGTTTTAAAAGGGTTTACTTGCACAACAACTATTCAAGGGTTTTCATAGGGCAAGTCATCTATATCAAAAGATATCTTTAAGTTGAGTTTGTGGTATGAAACATTAAGAAGTGATGTGAAGGAAGTAAAGCTAATAACCAATTAAGAATCTATTAACTTCATTGAACAAGGAAAAGCCTTTCAAAGTGACTATTTTAAAGCAAGCCAAAGGACAGGGCAAACCATAGACTTCTTTGGTCAATACTCCTACTAAAGTCAGCTCATCAGATGAACAATTCAGTAATCCTCTTGACTACCTTCAGAAAGTAGAAAAACATTTAAGATAAACATAGAGAGTAGCCTAAGATCAAGTAAGGAATTTGAACTTATCCTGCTTTTAACATACACTCATGGGATCTTTTCAAAGTAGCTGTTGGAAGAAAAAATAGAGGACAGGGCTAACCATAGACTTCCCTAGTTTGTAACTCTACTTAGCAAACCTTTCAAGAACATTCAAGAACAGAATCTCAAGTTCTACACTACAAGACATGGGCTCACCAACATTCCTTGACTGGTTATACTCTATTGATTCATTCTCAAACACACATTTAGAAGAAAACATAAAGATAAAGCTTATCAGTCAGAATTAGGGTACTTTAGAAGTAAATCCTAATCTATATTTCCTGCTCTTTATCAGAGAATATGAACAAAGTGAAAAACATAAGAAGCAACAGCGACAATAAGGAAAAACATCACCAATTATTTAGATCAGGATCTAGTGAATCTTCTTGTCTATTTGATGTCCAAGACTAGTTACATACTTTGAGTCCAATAGCTTTTACAATCTGATACTTCTCTTCCCAACCTACTATATTACAACTACTCAACAACTTCCACGTAATAACAGTTCAAACAATCAATAAATTTCCAACCCTTTACAATGAAACTTCAAAGAGTATTTATAGGTGAATGAGGAGGAGTGGTGGAAGAGATGATCTTAATGATCAATTAAGACAGAGGAGAAGTGCATTGAATGCTTCACTCTGCTCAATAAACATTGCATTAACTGTTTAAACCATTCAGTAGTTTTTGTTGACTTTGAGGCATATCTGGTAGGCTGGTAATAACTCCGAAGTGTGTGCTTTTGGAGATATCTTCTGACTGTAGTAACTCTGTCTTGGCTTCTGGGAAAAGTTAGGTGAAACATTTAGTTTTAATGCCACCCATGCCTTTATAATAACTGCCCTGACAGTTTAAAGAGGTTCTGTCATCAGAATGGCTGTCAAGGTGTCTTTGAAAGGTAAAGTAGACTACAGGTGTCCTTTTCTTGATCTTTGGAGATTTAATTGCCTTGATGATCTAACATTTCAAGGCTTCTTTGCTGATCTATTTGATTTTGTCACTTTAAACTGAATTAGGCCTCGAATTTGTGCTTTAAGCCTCTTAAATCATCTTTTACCTTTATGTCCTTGCTAACTGTATTCCCTTCTGATTTATTTGTATTTATGCTTTATCCTTCATTCATTGATCTGTAGGTTTAGCTTTTGGTCTTCGGATTTCATGCTTAAACCTTTATCTTCGATTGCTTCACTCATCTTTGGTCTTCATTGTTCGTTGTGTATAGGTGGTAGTAGCGCATCAGAGGGTTTGACTGAACAATCAATATTCATGATATATTGATGAAACTTTATAGTTGACCACTTTCTGTCCCTTTTATGCTTTGAATTAGGCTTTGAGGATCGTCATCCTCGGCCTTTGTCACCTTTAGTGACTGTGGGATGGCTTCTATGCTACAAAACTGCCATTAAACCTGCAACAAACATCAAACTTTTAATAAAGCCATGCGAATTATGTTAGACTGCTTCAGAAGGCTCGGCAAGGGTCAGAGGAGCAATGTAGAGAATGATGAACGTAGCGGAGGTGAAAAAACCCATGGCGGAAGGCAGAACTAATTTTTAATTTGAATTATGGCGTGAAGTAAAGGTAGGTGGTTTTGTGAAAACCAGAAATGGTTTTCACACAGGGTCAGAGCGGTAAATGGTATTGAGCTGGGGGAACACAATACAGGTTAGAGAGTGATGTGTGTCCCTCTAAAACTGCTCGTTTCGCATTAGAATTGCACGTCAGGGAGAACTGGTGAATTGGGTGCGAAACGGGATTTGGACCATCCAATCTGCGGGCTGCAGATCGATGACCATCGATTAGTGCGATGGGAGAGGAGTTGTGCGATGGATGGATAATGGGGTCTGACGGATGCGTCAACAATTTTGTCATTTAGCGGAATGTTTGTATGGTGGGGTGAAATGGTGAGGTTAAGTGGGAGCCGTTGGATCGTAAATATCAACGATTGTGATCTTTATTATGGGAGGAAAAGGTTCATGAATGGGGTCAGGAGAATAGATGGTGGGAGCTGCGAGGACTGTTGGATGGTTGCGATCAACGACTGAGATCTGTTGCGGGGGGGCTATAGAGGTATGGACCAACTTTTTTTCAGGTGCCTCTCCAGTGAATCAATGTCGTCCGATTTGGGATAAATCAACAGTCAGGATTCCATCGGTGGGGGAAAAGGGGTTTGGGAAGTGGAAATGGGAATCACCGAAGTGCGATGGCCGATGGGAAAGAGCGAAGTACGATGGTCGATTGTCGATGGGAAGGAGCATAGACTGTTCGATCTGGGGGAGCTAGATCAATGGTCCAGATCATATCAACGGAGGAATGATATCAGTGGCGAAACATAACGAAGGTGGGAAGTAGGAAGAAGTGACGTCCGATTTGCCAATGGGGGGCTTAAGACTTTAGCCGGCGGTCTTGGGCCTCAGTCTTATGAAGAATGAAGGGCTAGGGGCTTAAGTGAAAGGCACTTAAGGCCTAATGTTAAAAAGAGTGTAATAGGCCTAAAATGGAGGATTTAAAGCCTTTTCAAGGATTCCGATAAGGTGCAAAAAGGGGTTTTTTAACCAAATAAAAGAAGATTTACAAGGTTTTTAAGGGATTTCTTGAGGAAATGGAGGAATAATAAAGGGAAAAAAGGAATTTTAGGAGGGAAATTATGGAGAAGAGGCTTTTGAAACAGTATTTGTATATCAACAATCTTCTTTGAGGATTTTTGAGAAAAGACATCAATGAGATGGGTCTTATGAAGGATATTGAACACAGTAGACTTCAAGAACTCACAAATTGCTTGAAATTTGTTTCTTGAAGGCTAAAAGACCTGTTTTAGCCATCATTTGAATATATCAAAATTATGGATGGCTAACAAGCTTGATGGATTAGCCATGGAGCTAGTGAGTAATTTTTTATCTAGTAATATGGATGCTTTCAAAGTGTCTTCATTAACATGTTCCCAAAATATGGATATAGTAGAACTAATCATTTAAGAACATGGTTTGAGAACAAGGTTATGTGAGTTTGATGGTTGATCCCCTCGAGCTGGAGTCAACATTGAGTAATCCTAGTAAGAAAGTCATTTGATATACATATACATGTTATACAAAAGTGGACCTGGATTCTAAACATTTTGAAAAAACTTTCTTAGATTGTGTTCACAGTGTGTGATCATCGGGGTTTGATGGTTTAACCCCAAGGGGCCAAAGAATCGGGAAATGTGGGTCATTCAAACCAAATATCCATGGTGTGTCATACTACATCCATATCAAATATCCCAAGGTGTGTTTGATCATATCAAATTATTATTATGTTGTGTCGGCCCTAACCAAGTCTATGTTGGCTCAGATTTGGAAATGTGGTATAAATAACTCAAGTTGTAAAGGTTTGGAGTGTGTGGCAATGATTTCATGAACTAATTGAAGAATATTAGTAAAATTGAGCATAAAGAAGTTTGAGATTGAAGTTTGAGGAGGATTTCTAGATTACAGACAGGTCATCTGAAACACCGATCATAGAAAACTGCAAATTTGGAGGCATGAAGTAGTTTGTTGTGCACGGTAAAAAAAGAATAGAAAAGAAATAAATATGTAGTGTTGTGAATATTAGAGCTAATATCATGTGCAAAGCTGAAAATTACATAGCAAAGAGGTGTGAAAAGTAGAAGAGTTATGTAAAAGAGTTTTGAAATGTAGAACAAAACACATAATCATTACAAATTAGTGGATAGGAGGCTCCTTTAGGTTTGTGCATGTAAAATTAGGGGATAGGTGTCTCCTTCAAGTTTGTGCCTATAAAATCAGGGGATGGATTTCTCCTTCTACTTGATGCCAATAAATTGATGGAACAATAGGTTGATGTATACAAGATTTTTGAAATAAAAAATTTTTGTGGTTTTCTCCCTTTAAGGGTTTCCATGTACATCTCGTGTTCTCATGTGTTGATCATGTGATTAATGCTTCTATGGTTTAAATTGTTAAAAATTGTCTTTGTATTGATTCACCCTCCTCTTAATATAATCATGATTCCAATATCCTTAAAAGACAATTTTTCCAAATAAGATTTATGAGAATCTAGATTAAGAGATTTGTTTCTCTCTTCTATTTTTATTTTGATATTAGTATATTAATTATCC
The DNA here is from genome assembly GCA_034641835.2 of Pinus albicaulis. Taxonomy (NCBI): domain Eukaryota; kingdom Viridiplantae; phylum Streptophyta; class Pinopsida; order Pinales; family Pinaceae; genus Pinus; species Pinus albicaulis. The sequence goes on from CM076569.1 coordinate 653,592,625, forward strand.
TTTTTGTATGCATAATAAATATTAGGTTGATTTTGAGTTCACGTTTCTTATTCATATAAATTTTATAGCTCAATTTTTCATACTTCTTCTTATTTTTAATAACATATGCTGCAATATTGTTCCTATAATATAATTATTGTGTGTTAAGGTTTGAATTTGAAAGTTGGAATATGAGCTCATGTTTTTTTTACTAGAGGAATCAACAATTAGGTCGATTTTATACTTGCATGACATCGGGTCAATTCTGACTACTACTAATATAACCCATAAGTGTAACCACCCCACTCCTGAGATGGAAAATAGGTTTTGCAGTCTAGGGATTGAACATGGGACCTTCATCACTCACATTTACTTTACATAATACAAGTTTTTCCAATAAAATATCCATAAAGAACAAACAAACTTACATACTTAAATGTCTACGGCGTCTTGGATAGATGGTGATCGAGTGACTTGTTAAGACACTTTTTGATGTAAAATCACCGATTCAATTCCTTGCACGATCAAAGTAATTTATTGGACATATTGAAGATAAAATCTTATCAAACTTACAAAAATAAAATAAAATTCATACTTAAATAACAATAAAATATTTAAAACAAAATTTCAAACCTAAAAACCTATAATTTTAATTTTCAAAACATATTTAATAAATTTCCATATCAATTTAAAACTTCTATAAAACTAAACGTTACCACAAGCTCCTCCTCTTCTTTATAACTTTACTACTTATTTCCATGCACCACAAAATGTTGCACTATTATGAGCTTACACATTTAAACAATGATTAATATATATCGTATAATGAAAACTCTTTTAATCATGTTTTTATGATTTTTTAACATTTATAAATAATAAATTATATATTATAAATATTGCTTTAAAAATATTATTATAATTAATAATAATATAAAAAATAAGCTTTAATTAATAATAATATAAAAAATATTATTGCATAATCCTTCTAACAATCAAATTATATCAAATTATACGCAATGATATTATTATTTATCTTATGTCAAATATATACATCAAATCATTATTACCACAAATTTACATCAACGTTGCTTTCCTCCTATTTTCAATTTCACATTCCACCACAACACTCTTCAATTTTTGTTCGACAAAATTATTAACTCATAGGGTTTTTGCATACATGTTTATTCACTTTTAATAATTAACGATGAACGCATTATGGCTATTAGACTCTGCTTATTAATAGTTATTAGTCTCTACTTTGTAAGGGATTATAAAACTCGCCTGGTAGTTAACGTTCATTTACTTTTAATTTTTTTTGAGTGTTTGTAATTTTAATCAAAGTTTTGAGAAAATGTTGAATAATCTCATTTTCTTGTAAATTTAAAAATATTTTCCAAATTTCTCTAAATCTTATTTCTAATTTTCCATTTCCTGAAAGAGAATTGATGTGACATAATTTCCTTAGTAGAGGGCAATTTATTTTTGATATTCGTTAGTGCCTAAAAAATCATTTTAAAATATAAAAAAAAGGCTCATTTTTAAGTGACCATTCCTTCAGTTAGTTCTCTAACACTAGCGTTAACACTGACACTAAGATACGTATTTCTATTGTGTTTACCTCAGTTCATTTTAAATTTTTTACAGAATTAGTTGTGAGGGAGAGCATGTGCATAGGGTTGTTAATACTTGTGGAATGAAGGGTGTGCAGAGGGGGCGTATGTGTGGGAGAATGAGGTATAAAGTGAACTTTATTTCGTAGACATGAAATTTTATTTAAGTAGAAACCTTGTATCCAATATTGAATGAATTATATTTTTAATGTCTGTGAGAAATAAGTTTGGTGCAGGAGAACGAGTGTGTAGAGCAAGGAACATAAAATTCCATTGGCAATGTTTTGCATTTACGCATACATTTCCCCTTTGCACACTTTTTTTGCATATGCCTCAATGCTACATATTAATCAATTAATTAGAGGTTTTGGAATATTAACATTTGGGGCATGAAATTTTTTATTTGCGTGTATATTGGATGTGAAATAAGGTTAGGCAATTAACTCTCAATGAGGTATAGCAAAATTGCTTTGTCGATGATTCGATTTTTGGTTTTCAAAACTTTGTTCAGCGGATTTGATCATTTAAAAAGTAGAAACAATGAATCTTGGTATTGATGGTCCCTGAATACTATGTGAATTTGTGATTTCACATTTTTGAATTAAATGCTTATTATCCAATATTAAATTAAGTGTTTTCCTAATTTGTGTGGGGGAGAAGTTTTATATGGAGAACGGGTGTGTGGAACAAGGAACAATTTTTTTTGCAATGTTTTGTATCTCCTCATAAATTTCCACTCTACACACCTCCTTCTTGCACAAAAATACATATTAATCAATTAATTAACAATTTTGTCTTGTTAAATTTTTTTTGCATGAAAAGTTTGGTTTACATGTATATTGGGTGTGAAATAAGGGTGGGAAATTAATTGTTCGCACTACTATGTTCAAAGGCTTTGATTGTTTAAAAAATATATCAAAGTAGAAAGAGTGAATCTTGGTATTTACGGTCCTCGAATACTATGTGCATTTTTTCGTCAAAATTGTGAATTAAGTACTTATTATCGGATATTAGAAGAAGTGTCCTTTTAATGTGTGTGAGGAAGAAGTGTTGTGCAAGAGAATGGGTGTGTAGAGCATGAAGTATAACTTTTTTTCCCAAAATGTTTTGTATCTATGCATACATTCTCGCATATTTTTTTCCCTCACAACATTACATATTAATCAATTAATTAAGGAACAAAAACTTTTTCTTGTAATGTTTTGTATCTCCACATGCATTCCCGCATATTTTCGTTCCACACAACACTATATATTAATCAATTATTGGCAATGCTTTTGTGACATTTTTTGAATGTGTTGGGGTGGGACATGAATTATATTTGACTATGAACATGAAAATTGGTATTATGAACCTATTATCTATGTTGAGTTCACATATTTCATTTTCAAGAAAACGTTCGTCATGAAATGACGTGTCACTTCATGAAACATACAAATGATGAGGACATAAATATACTCATGCTGGTAAAAAATTGGTCAATGAGGATAGACATTGGTCAAATTTTAATCATTAGCGAGGGATCGAGATGATAAAAAATATCGATGTGAGTCTGATCTCTGATACAAAGATTTCGTATTTATTTTATTTCATACATTTCTGTGACTTAGGGTACATATGTGTATATGTGTGTCTTGTGTAACGTATTTCACACAAGAAATAGTAACAGGTGATGATTATATAGAGAATCGAGAAATATACAATTAAATGACATTAGGAAGAATGTTGATTAAGCAAGTTTTTTTAAGTACAAAGTGGAAATAGCTAGCATAGGGAGGAAAGAAACTATTTTCAGTGATAAAATTAACTCATTTTCTCATATAGATAGGAACTTTCACTAGTCGACTATGTATCAGTGGTATTTGGAGGAGTGGAGAGTTCAAATAATATGATTAATTTTTTTGCTAATGATGTTCGTTTCTCTTTGCAAAATGTGTTTAAAAGTTAGGAGTATTGTTTGAACTTTTGTTTCCTTAAATAATTTTTTTGCCACATAAGATCACATCTTCGACTCTCAATTGGGCCTGAATGGAATCTCTAACTATCACATGAAAAGTACAAACAAATTTATTGGGAGACAATATCAATTCACTATTGATGACAAATTAGGGTTAAAGAAGTGGAGGATCATGGCAAGGGGATAATTCTATGTGATAAACATGTAATAGACATATGGCTATGTCACAACACTATAGTATGATGTTTTTTGTTATTGATAACTAACACAGGTTGGAGATGCCATTCAGGCTCAATTGGAAATTGAGGATGTATTTTCAAGACATCATGAATGTGAAAGACAATTGATGCTTCAACAATCATGGTTATTTCTTTTGTATGTTATGATTATTCTGAAATATTGAAGAAGTTTCCATGAGTTAAGATGATTTCTAGTTCCAATCTATTGAATTTAAAACCTCTTCCTTGTTATGTCAACGTGAGACGTGAAATATGTAGAAGTGATGTGTGGAAAGTGCGAAAGTGCAGATGTCTATTCCCATATATTCCCTCCTCTCATATATTGGCCGCTTCAAAAATTTATTTCGCACACTTCCATTATGAAAAACACTTTTTCCATAAATTCATGAATTATATTTTAATGGGATTGATTTTTCAACTAAACTTTATTTAAGGGTAGGTATCCACCTCGAAAATTTCTTCCGCACACTTCCATTTCATGTAACAGTTTTTCCGTACATTCATGATTTTTTTTAATGCGATTAATTTTTCAACTAAACGTTATTCAGGGGTAAGTAGCATTGAGCAGGTTAATAGTAGATTGTGAATCTCTAAGCAAAGATGAAATATGGTTGAAAGATAAGAGAGTGAAGCAATTTCAAATGATTAGTGAATGATGTATCCGTCTCTGAGGTTTTTTATTTCAAATAAATTGTAAATTTTGTTTCTCTTTGCATTAGAATTTCTGAAATTTCTAATGTGTACCATCTTAGCACTTGTTACCAAAAATATAGTAATTTTTCATGTTATTCAAAGTTCCACATCAAATCTTCATCTTTTGCAACTAAATGCATGCGTGTCTAGAAATTTGCTATACATTGTATAACATATCTAGTGAAATAAGAAAAAATCAACTCAACCAACTTGAACACGTTGAACATAAAGCTACTAAATAAACTATTAATTCATTGTTTATGGAAAATCATTATGCAGGTGCAAGGAGGTGGAGATAAATTAGCGATAAATTTTTGTTCAGTTTTTCATATTCTAATTATTGCAAATTCTTGTCTATTTTAAAAAAATTGTGTTTTTTGGGTACATTGTATATGATGTTCCTTGTTGTTGACAACTTATATAGGCTGGAGATGCCATTGAGGCTCAATGGAAACCAAGGATGAACTTTCCAAGAAATCATGAATGTGAAAGATAGTTTCCATTTCAACAATTGTAGTTCTTTCTTTCGTATGCTGTGATTCTTCACATCTGATATAAGCATACACCAAAATTTTTATACCACAAACTTTAATAAGAGATTACCACTAATTAATTAATTAATTAATATGTATTTTTGTACAAGAGGGAGGTGTATGGGAGACATGTGTGGAGGGGGGATGTATGCGAAGTTATAAAACATTCCAAAAGAAATTTTATGTTTCATGGGCCCACAAGTGGCTTGAAAACATTGTGAAATTAAAATTTGCACCCTAACTTTCAAAACCGTGTGACATGGTATTTGTAAATAAAATTTAGTTCATATTTTTTGTAGTTTGATATCAAATAGAACAAATTGACATCAACATAGTGGTGTGTAACAACTTATCCATCAAGTGGCTTCGTAGTAGAGGTAGTTGACCACATATCTGCAAAATATTTATTTGTGGTTGTCCTTACATGCTTTTCTATTTAGATTTATTATTGATAGCCTCTAAACTAACTGTCATGATCACAAGGAATTCCTTTTGTTACCAAAATCCGGTAACCACTTGTACTTGTTGTATTTTGCAACTAGATTCCTATGTGTCCATAAATATGTTATATGGTGTATAGAATATCCAATGAAACAAGGCAAAATCAAACCAATCAACTTTGTTGAAAATGGCACCAAGAAATATCCTAATTTAATTTTCCCTTGAATTAAATTAGGAGAAAATTATAATTCCATATCAGAAGAAAACTTGAACAAGTTAACTAAGTTAGTTTTACTTATTTGGTTCATTTAATTCAAGTTGAGGACCTAAATTGAGTCATTTAGAGTGTCTCCTACTTTACAGGAGCGTAGGTTGAGTTTATTTTGAGTTGTAATTAATTAATTTAGTAAAACTAAGTTAAAGTCAATTAAACTAGTTCCAACTATTGGAGGAACTAGTGGGAGGTCAAGTAGTGGGGTGTGTACTCTATGATAACCATTTAACTGATAAATCAACCATAAATAACTCATGCATGTGTGATCTACAAGTTACCGAGTTGAGATTGGAGTTCAAGGGTAGTGTACTATCAGTTGTATAATCATCCAAATTGTACATGTGGTGCATGCAGTCATAGGAAGGCCTATGATGTATTACAAAATTATTGATGAGAAATTTCCATAATTAATAGGATCTAATTCCAAAGGAAACAATGCATGGAAATAGAGACTCGGGCAAGCAGAAAATTGGTTAAGTATTTGCCAAGGCTTGTCTAGGAAGCAGTGAGATAGATAAAAATAGTGTAGAGGTTGTTTAAGCTTGAGAAAAGCATTTGTAACCTTCTCATATTTTTCTGACTAATGCAATATATAGATAGGAGGGAATTTTAGTTTTGGATTTCTTTAGGAAATCATTATGTAATGTGTTTATTAAATTCTTTCTCTTGTATGCTTCATGATTTTGTGATCATTTAATTGTTTCTGTAATTGGTAGAGTATGTTAAAGTCTATTGTTTTAGTAAATTACAATTAGTAGTTTGAATATACAAGGAATTTCTACATGGTATCAGAGATGAAATCACTATAGAAGAGAATAATACGAAGTTATATTTTCATGAGGAATTAGTTTTGTAGATATATTCTGTAGAGCTAGCAGCAAGATACGGATGTCATTCTATGGTCTAAGCCTCGAGTATGCCCTTGAGGGTAGCTCGAATTATATTTCCTAGAAGTACCAGATGGAAGCAATCATGGAAGACAATGGACTGAAATAATTCATATATAATGATGTCTCGAAACCAGCTCTAGATGATGCCCAAGATATAGCATATTGGAAGAAGAGTGTCACCAAGAAAAGGAATATCATATTGGATGGAGTACAAGACCATATTGTATATAATATCCAGGGAAAGGAAACTCCATATTCAATGTGGTATAAATTGACATAACTTTTCCAGAATAGTAGTGACCATAGAAAGCTGGCACTAAAATATAATCTTCAGAATATCAGAATGCAGAAGAGTGACACAATACAATATTACCTCGACAATTTCACATAATGATGCGATGAACTTGGGAGTGTTGGTGTTATGGTTGTTGAAGATGATCTGGTAAACCTAGCACTGCTAGGCCTTCCCAAGATCTGGCACAACTACTAGGATTCGGTCAATGGGAGGGAAAAGCTACCAAACTGGGAATGATTATGGTCAGATTTTGTACAGGAATATTTCATGCGAAACACTAGAGACGGGACTTCATCCAAGGTTGAGGATGAGGAGAACCGTACCTTTCCTGGAAATGAAAAGAGAGGGAATAAATCCCAATCCAAAGGAGATGATGGTTAGGAAGGAAAGAAGAAGGACTTGTCGAAGATTAAATTTTTTCATTGTCATGAGCTAGGACACTATGCCATGAAGTGTCCGCACAAGAAGGCTGGAAAGAAGCCCTCAATAGAAGTGGAAGGTTAAGCTATTTCTTCACAATTCAAGTTGTATTTCACCCTCATTGCATGCATGGTGACATCAATGATGGGTAGTGTGTGGTATATGGATAATGGAGCCTCATTCCATATGACGGGAAATGAATAATGTTTCAGAAACTTGGAGGAGAATAAACTCCAGATGCACATCAAGTTGGGAGATGATGGAAGGTGTATCGCAACCGATATCGGTATTGTTGATTTTCAGGGGGAGTGTGGTTCTCCTCTCACATTAAAATATGTCATGTATGTTCTGAGGCTGAAGAAGAATTTAGTTTCAGTTTCTATGTTGGAAGACTGTGGCTACAATGTGATATTTAGCAAAGGAAAGGATTTCCTTCTTCACATAGCCATGGGAAAAGTGAAGTGGGCCGGGGTTCGGGTGAAGAACCTTTGAAAATTGGTTGTATAAAATTGTGCTTCTTTGAGCACGAAATCAAAGAAGGTGGAGAGCGAAGACATCGGTGAATTATGGCATAAGTGACTTGGCCATTTGCAGCATGGAGATTTGAAGATCATACAACAGATTTATACAGGACTTCCCAAGGGTGCACTATAGTAGAGAGATACATGAAAATGGTGCACATTGGGGAAGTAAACCAAATCCACCTTTCATGAAAATCACAGTCAAGTGCAAGCGGTCCTTGAAAGATTTCACTCAGATGTGTGTGGACCCTTCTCGACCGCCTCCACGGCCAAGCACAAGTATTATGTTATATTTGTAGATGATTTATCATGTAAGTTTTGGATGTTATTCATGCAGAATAAGTACCATACATTCTAAAATTTTTGTGAATTTAAAGCACTTGTTGAGAAAGACACATGCAGGAAATTGAAGGCTCTCAAGAGTGATAACGGTGGAGAATATGTGTTGAATGAGTTTAATAAATTTTGAGCATCAGAAGGCATATGATTAGAGTTGAAAACACCCCATAACCCATAACAAAATGGGGTTGCTGAAAGGAATAATAGAATTATTTTGGGAGTTGCACGGGCGATGTTGCATGATCAGGGCCTACTATTGCACTTGTGGGTTGAAGCATGCAGCATAGGAGTCCTCATCAGATTCTCAGGATGAGTACACTAGAAGAATATTTTTCAAAAAACTAGATGTGGCACACTTTAGGATCTTTGGTTCATCAGTTTACTGCCATGCTTCCAAGGATGCAAGGAAAAATCTAGAACCGATAACATATTTGGGCATATTTGTGGGGTACACTGATACACCTCACAACTATCAGGTGTACCTGCCATATCACAAGATGAAAATTGTTCGTAGAGATGTGAATTTTGATGAAGAGAAGTCCATGAGATGTTCCCTTAAGAGGGAGCTTTAGTTTCATGCGGATGAGGAGCTTTTAGCTCCAAAGGAAGAACCTCAGGATGTTGTGGAGCAGCCACAAGTAGAGGAGTAGAGAGTGGAAGCACCCACTCATGCAGAGATATCCAGATATGGAAGAAAGAACATCAGACTAGCTGACATATTGATGCATTATTCTAGAGAGAATGTGGGAGTACCCACATCATAGTACAAGTACAGGAGATCACCAAATCAGTACACTGTCTACATGGATCTTATGAGCGAGAGTGTAGGAACTGAGCCATACTCATTTGATGAAGGAGCGCAACAACCAGTAGGGGTTACTTCCATGGTATAGGAATATGATTCCATTATTAGGAACAGTGCTTGGAAAGTTGTCCCAAGGCCATAGGACAAGTCAGTGGTAGGTTCTAGGTGGATCTACAAGGTGAAGAAAGCATAATATGGGAGTGCCGAGGAAGACAAGGCCATATTTTTGGCCAAGGGGTTCTCTCAAGTGGAGGGAATTGATTACGAGGATACCTTTTATCCAGTATCAAGGTACTCTTCAATTAGATCAATTGAAGCACTTCCAGTGCATATGGGATGGAAGATACATCAAATGGATATGAAGACAACTTTCCTCAATGGAGTGATTGAGGAAGAGGTATAAATAGAGCAACCATAAGGATTTTATACCTTATATAGAGATTCACATGTGTGTAGATTCAAGTGAGCATTGTATGGATTGAAACAAGCACCCTCTGCTTGGTGCACCAAGATCGACAACTCTTTCACCGGGTTAGGCTTCACAAAAAGTGAAGCAGATGCAAACCTTTACCACATTGTTGTTGAAGGTAAATTATTGATTATAGTATTATATGTCAATGATTTAATTATAATATTTGATGAGAAGTTAATTAAATCTTTCAAAGAGGATTTGGTAAGAGAATTTAAGATGAAAGACATGGGACTCATGCATTATTTCCTTGGTTTTCAAATTTGGCAAGGAGATAGGGAACTGTTTGTCTCTCAGGGAAACTATGCAACGAGATACTGAAGAAGTTTCACATGGAGAGAAGCAAACGCATGGAGACTCCTCTATTAGGGAATTGGAGGAAGGAAGATGCTACTTGAGGAAAAGGGGTAGAAGCTACCATTTACAGGAATCTCGTGGGTTTACTTATGTACTTGGCGAACACACGACTGAACATGTGTTATGCAATTAACCATATTAGTCAAGAAATGGTTAAGCCAACCAAACTCTATTGGAAGAAAGCTAAACATGTGTTGATATACCTCAAGGGAACCACTCAGTTTGGTATTTGGTATAGAAAGACAAAGGGAATGAAGCTGCAGGGATTCACAGATAGATATTGGGAAGGGAGTCCATCAGAAAGGAAGAGCACATTGGGAGGAATAGTCATTATTAGGTTAGCATTAATTTCTTGGTACAACATGAAGCAAAGATCAATTTCACTCGGTTTGGTAGAAGAAAAGTACATGGCTGCTAGTCGAGCAGCTTGTAAGGCTATCTAGATGACGAATATCCTTACTAGATTATTTTTTCAGCAGTTGGATCCTACAATGATTTACTATGACAATCAGAGTTGTATCAAACTCTATTTGAGTACAATTTTTCATCTTCGGTCCAAGCATATCAAAATCCAGTATCACCATGTTAGCGATTGTGTGTAGAGGTGGATCATGTTGCTAGAGTACATTCCTATAGAGGAAAAGGATGAATATATCTTGACTAAGGCATTGTCAAGAGGAAAATTCGAGTTCCATAGAGGTAGGATTGGGGTATCTAATAATCCCTTTCTTGTTTTGAGGGAGTGTTGAAAATGGCACCAAAAAAGATCCTAATTTAATCTTCACTTGAATTAAATCAGGATAAAATTGTAATTCCACATCACAAGACAAATTGAATGAGTTAACTAAGTTAGTTTGACTTATTTGGTTCAGTTAATTCGAGTTTAGGGCCTAAATTGAGTCATGTAGAGTGTATCCTACCTTATACGAGCTTGGGCTGAGTTTATTTTGAGTTGTAATTAATTAATTCAGTAAAACTGAGTTAAAGTCAATTAAAATAGTTCCAACTGTTGGAGGAACAAGCGGGAGGTCAAGTATTCGGGTGTGTACTCTCTGATCAACTAGTTAAATGATAAAGCAACCATAAATAACTCATGCATGTGTGATCTACGGGTTACCTAGTTGAGATTGGAGTTTAAGGGAAGTGTACTATCAGTTGTATAATCATCCAAATTGTAAAGGTGGTGCATGTAGTCAAAGGAAGGCCTGTGATGGATTGTGAAATTATGGATGAGGAATTTCCCTAATTAATAGGGGATAATTACCAAGGAAACAATGCAAGGAAATAGGGACTTGGGCAAGCAACAAATTGGTTAAGTATTGGATAAGTCTTGTCTATGAAGTAGTGAGATAGATAGAGATAATGCAAAGGTTGCTCGGGCTTGAGAAAATCATTGTAATCTTCTCATATTTTTCTAACTAATGCAATATAAAGATAGGAGGGGTTTTTAGCTGTGGCTTTCCCCAGGAAATCATTGTGTAATCTATTGATTGAATTATTTATCTTGTATGTTTCTTTATTTCACAATCGTTTAATTGTTTCCGCAATTGTTAGAGTAGATTCAAGTCCATTCTTTTAGTAAATTACAATTAGCAATTTGAATCTACAAGGAATTTCTACAATATTGAATGTGTTGAACATAAATCTACTATCATAAACTATTAAATCATTGTTTATGGAAAATAACCATGCAATTGTGAGGAGGTGGAGACATATTAGAGTTTAGTATTTTCAGTTATAAATGTAGTCAATGAATACTTCAGTGTATCATGATTACTTTTTGTTCGGTATTTTGTATTTTGGTCAGTGCCAAATCCTGTCTATGTTCAAAAATTTGGGTTTTTTTGGGTACATTGTATATGATGTTCCTTGTTATTGACAACTAACACAGGTTTCATATTCCATTCTGACTCAATTGGAAACTGAGGATGAACTTTCCAAGAATCATGCGAAATATAGTCATTGCTTCAACAATAGCAATTCTTGGTTTTGTATGTTGTGAGTATTCAAATCCAATATACATGTATACAAAACTGTTCATTCCACAAACTTTAATAAACAAAAGCCACTAATTAATTTATTAATATGTAGTGTTGTGCAGGAAGGTGTGCATAGTAAATGTTTGGAGGGGGAATGTATGTAGAGGTACAAAACATTCCAAAAGAAAGATTATGTTCCTTGCTTCACACAAGTGGCTTTAATGAATTGTGATAGCCAACTTTGCACCCTATTTTTCAAAACTACATATTAGGTTATTTGTTAATATTTGTTTCAATTTTTTTTTAGTTTGATATCAAATATAATGAATCAACATTGACATATTGTTTGGGACCAACTCAGCCATCAAGTCACTTCATAGTAGAGGTAGTTGACCACGTCTCTACACATTATTTATTTACACTTTTCCTTGCATGATTTTTGATTTATAGTTATTATTGACAACCTATAAGTTATTTTCATGACCACAAAGAATTCATATTTATTTTAAATTATAAATTTATGTATCTTCAGGCACACATATTGATGAAATTAAAACAAGAACAATGTGTAGAGTAAATGGACGAGATGGTTTGGGAATTTTGAGATTTATTTCCACTACTTCCCATAATTGTTAGCCTAAATGGTATCTTTAATTGATATTTATTGAGAGTGTCATGTCGAACATATTTCACATGATAAGTAGTAACAATTAGTGATTATTAGGGGAACTAAGGAATGTGAAGTTAAACGACATTGAGAATGTTATTGGTTGACATAGTATTTTTAAGTACAAAGGGCTAACAGAGGAATGAAACAAGATATTTGCAATGATACGATTAACTCACTTGCTTGTATCAATGAGAAATTTCACTGGTTGATTGCATATGAGTAGTACGTGAAATTTTCGATGGAAGAGAGAAACAAAAAGATTTGGACTAGCATATTGGCGAATGTTGCATGTGTTCCAGAAGTCTTTGATTTCAGAGAATTTTTGTATTTATGTGGAAACAATTTTGATTCAATAATAAGAACAATTATGCTAAGAACGAAGAGGATTCCTCTAAATCCCTAGGAATTTAGATGTATATTCAAGCTACCGAAATCGAATAATTGCTTAAAAATATGGGAAGTAGATAGTTTCCTAAAGTCACAAGCAGGTGGGTTTAACATTATTTGAGAATTAATTTCCCTAACTTCTCAAGTTCCTTTTGATATTTCCCTCCTAGATATTTCTTTGTTTACATAGCCATTTAGGAAATTTTGTTGGCTTTATGCCCATGTGATGGGCTAGGAAATACAATGAATGTCCCAAAATGCATTCTCTATATGCTTTACCACTCATATAAAAAAATGTATATTCAATTGGGTTGATTCCATTTCCAATGAATAATATTTTCAGTTAGTCGATTTTTTAAGGAGCAATAGATTCTTTATGATGGTGTTACTGATAACAACCCTTGTCTCATACCATGTATTTGATGACTTACCTTGTAATCCTAAATTCAATCCCAACTAAGAACCAATGCAGTTCTGGTATCCCATACTATGGAAGCATAAATCTTCTTTAAATTTTTGTCTAACCCTAGATGTCTTTGTAAAGGAAGTCAATTACATGATATATGGACAAGAGCCCCATTCAATATATGCACAAGACCAAGTTTTCCTATGGGGTAAAGGGGTGAATGAAGAAATAGAAACTAATACTATAACTATAATCTATGGATTTGAAGGCAAGCCATTGTTGTTACAAAAAAAATTTGTACATAGGTATTTTGTTGCTGAAGTTTGCAGGCAAAATCATGATTGACTTGTTATATTTGAACAAAAAAAAAAAAAAAAAATCTTTGTTGTTTACTATTGGATAAGTCAATGTGAAGAATTTGGATCATGTTACGAAGCTTGGAGAGTTTTTAGATTATCTTAACTTAACTGAATCTAAAGCCCTTAAAGCCTTTGATCTAGAAGGCCTATTTAGGGAATACCTAAATACTATTAGGTACGAGAACTTGTTTCCAAGAGCTAGAGAGAGAAGAGAGGAAAGAAAGAGTGCACCAACAAAAAATTAAGAGTTGTTAATAGATACCGAATAAATATTTGAAGAATAAAATGTCGACACGAGAGGAAAATACAAGCAAAGAGGCACAAATCCAACACAACAATCTCAATATTACACACCCTATACTAGTCTAAGTTCATCTTCCAATCGAAGTAAGAGAAAATATAATGCAAGTGGGAAACTAGTTCACAGTGGAATTTTATATGGTAGGGCTCATAAAGAGTCTCATCAAAGATTCACTATAGAAAGAGCGCACATGGCTAAATCAACCAACTCCAAAAGCCCCCCCTAAAATCGGGAGAATTAAAGAAATTATGGACATGCAATTTGAAAATCCTATACCACCTTATTAGGTTATTTCTCGTTTACCAGAAAATTAAAAAATAATGGAGCAAATTGCCGAAGAAGTCACTACTTTCAATGATTTCCTTGTCACATTGTAAAATGACAATTATGGCAGGGGTGGTAAAAAAATTAAGGATTGAAAAGGTTTGTAATAAAAAGGTTATTTATCGATCAAAAATGGATGTTGATGTGTCTGGGGTTCGAGCCACGAGGCTCATGAAATCAAATCACATTGAATTTTGCAATGAGAAACAGTGAAATTGACATCTAGAAACAACATAACAACACCTACCCTAGTGTGAGACCACAAGTTATGTAGTGATGGGTCCTAGCGATACATCAGTGTGCAATTCAATTTATTTAATAAATTGGAAATGTGTCTAATTTAATTATCCCTTAATTAAATTGGACAATAAAATGTAATCTTATCTCATAATCACTTGTAATAGTTAACTAGGTGTGATAAACACAATTATCTCATGAATTTCGAGTTGAGGGTGGTTGGTGAGGCATGCAAAGTGATTCTATGTGTTTTAGAGTTCAAGTTGTAGTTAAGTGCATGAGTTTAATGCATGAAAAATAAATTATCTCAATTTATTGAGTTAAAGTCAGTTGAACTAGTTGTAACTGTTTGTCACACTACAGAGAGATCAAGTGAATTAAATTAGATTTAATTCACATGCATTGATCTACCATGCAATTTATGATTTACCATTAATAGATGCATGCATGTCAGTTATGATGAAGACCCACTTGAGACAAAGGTTAAAGGGATGTTTACTATTAGTTGTGTTATTAAAAAACTGCCCAAATGCGGTTAAAAAACCATAGGATTTCCCATGATACTTGTGCAGTCAAGGAAGGCTGAAATTCCTAAAGAATAGGGATTGCATTCCTCAGGGAATGCACAAGCAAGGAAGGCTGATTTGAGACAGGAAATTGGCTAAGTGTTGGTCCATTTTGTCTGGATCAGTGTGAGACAGTTGTGAGAGTGTAGGAGACTCTTGTGAGAAGAGTGCATTCTAATTGTTTCATGATTCCTTGGTTCATTATACAATAGATATAGAGGGGTTTTGAGCAACAAGCTTTCAAGAGGAAAAATATGTGTTGTGGATTGATTTTCTTCTTTCTTTTACTTGTTGTGATTAGCGATTGTGTTTATTTTCCGCAATTGATTTGTAGAAGGATTTAATATCTAGATTTAGTACATTGATATACATATTTTTGTATACTTTCTACATTGTATCAAAGCATAGGAAATTACTATAGTGATGAAGAAATTGAGTTTGTGACTGAATAGAATTTGAATTTGCAAAAGTATTCTTGGTGCGACAAGCGGATCGAGATCGAAATGGATTTCAATGGCTTGATATTGGAGTATGCACTCGAGGGAAGATCTAATTATATTACATGGAAATATAGAATGGAGGCATTTCTAGAGGACAACAGGTTGATAGAATTCATTGATAATGATATTCCCAACCCTGCAGCAGCATGTGCCGCTCTTCTTGATGCTTAGAAAAATAAGGTAGCGAGGGCGAGGAGGATCTTATTGGAGGGAGTACAAGACCACATTGTCTCAAGTATCCATGTAAAAGAGACTCCATATGCAATGTGGAAGGCTTTGAAATATGTGTTTCAGAGCAGCAGTGATCATAGAAAATTGGCACTTAAGGACAAGCTCAGGAAAATCAAAATGGAGAAAGGCGACACTATTCTGAAATATTTAACAAAGTTTGTCCAATGTCAAGATGAGCTTGGGAGCATTGGAATTACTATCGTGGATGACGACTTGGTGATCCTAGCTCTTCTAGGCCTTCCCAAGAGTTGGCATAGTTATCAGGACTCTGTCAATGGGTGGGAGAAGTTCCCAAATTGGGAACAAATTTGGTCGGATTTTGTGCAAGAAGAATTCAAACGAAATACCAGGGATGGATCTTCATATACGATAGATGATGAAGAAAATTGTGCCTTGGCTAGTAAGGCAAAGAAGCGAAAGGGAAATAAATTCTATTCCAAATCTAAGACCGGTGAAGAAGGCAAGGAGCGTGACATGTCCAGAGTGAAGTGTTTTCACTGTCACAAGCATAGAAATTATTCCACTAATTGTCCACAAAAAGAGAATAAAAAGAAGGCTTCAGGATCTATAGCTGGTGAGGCTTTGGCCTCACAATTTGAGCTTGATTTATCGCTCATTGTATGCATGGTGTCAAGTGCAATGGGACCAGTGTGGTACTTGGATAGTGGTGCATATTTCCACATGACGGGAGACAAAGAACTATTCAGTAGATTGAAGGATAAGGACCTCCAGATGCATATCTAAATGGGTGATGATGGGCAGTACAATGCTACTGGGATTGGTACAGTTACCATCCAGAGATAGTCAAGTAAACCCTTCTTTTAAAAATATGTAATGCATGTACTTGGCTTTAAAATAATTTAGTTTTAGCCGCATTGTTGGAGGATAGAGGCTATGATGTGGTTTTATATGAAGGGAAAGCTTTCCTTCGACACAAAGCCACAGAACAAGCCAAGAAGATTGGGATTCATGTGAAGAATCTCTATAAACTTGATATAGATGGTTGTGCAGTATTTATGGGTAAGGAAGACAAATTGGTGATCCAGGATGAGGGTGAGTTATAGCATAGGAGATTGGGCCATCTACACCACTGAGCTTTGTAGTTCATGCAACATATTTCTACGGGGCTTCCAAAGGGTACTCTTGTGTAGATATACACATCATAAGGGATGTACCATGGGGAAGTGTGAGAAATCCATGTGATTGTCCTTTGAGAGGGAGGTTGATTTGCATTCAAATGAGGAACTCTTGGTTCCAAAGGATGAACCTCAAGATGTGGAGCAACCACAAGATGAGGATCATGGAGTGGCAGAAAATTGCTCATGCAGAGACCTCCAGGAGGGGGAAATTTCAAGCCATATGGGTAGAGGGATTACATGCTAGTATACCTCCAGGAGTGAGGTGGAGCGATGTGAAAAACTAATCCCAAGAAGAAATTTGGGCAGGATTCATTGAGATGGTGTGTCTCATGGATCAAACCTCACTATGAGGAGCCCATAGTACAATAGTAGCAGGAAGGATTAGTTAGATTGAATGATTCAGATGTCAGGAAAAAATAAATCATAGTGACAGGTGTCAGATACCTGAGCACAAATCAAAGTTGGTAGCAGTGCATAGTGCATGGATGCAGATGTCAGTAGCGCAGAGAGTCTAGTAGACATGTGCAGTAGCTCACAGCAGTCAGAAGACTCTGAAGACAGATGCATTATATTTATTTAGTTGTTTGGAGGCTATTCAGTTTCAGAAGTGTTGCATGTGAAAGAAATACTAGAGAAGTTTTGCATGCAAGATTTGCATGTGGGAACAACACTAGAAAAGTGTTGCATGCAAGAGTTGCATGTCGCATGCGAGAGGTGCATGTGTGCATTTAAGGACATTCCTTTCTTGTTGAGATGGAGTGTTGAAGTTTGCAACAAGAAACAATGAAATTGGCATCCAGAAACAACATGAAATCACCTACACTAGTGTGGAACCACAGGTCATGTAGTGGTGGGTCCTAGTAATACATTAGTGCACAATTTAATTTATTTAATAAATTGTAACTGTCTCTAATTTGATTATCCCTTATATCTTTAATAAACATGGCAATTTGATAACGTTTACCTATGACTGGATGGATTGACTCGATTCAAGGCCTGCATCCCGCCATCAATAGCACCTACCGCACCCAAGAAACCTTACCACTTGCCCTAACTTAAAATCCCTTACCCTTATAGGAGTCCTAACACGATCCTCACGATTCCATACAACCTATGAGCCCTAGACAGCCCTATACTGACATTATCACCTTGTACATATTACTAATATAGCTTGTGTTTCCATATTAGCTAAGCTTAACTTCCATATTGTGATTAACCATGTGTAGTTATGATTGCAATACAGTGATTTCCATATTTGATCTTATTACTGTGATTATTATCAAACTGCTTAGAGCTTTATAAGTGATTCTTTGGACCCATATCTAATATTTCACTAATGGGAATACTACAACAGCAATAAAAACCATATCATAGTTGCAATGGTTTACTCATATGATAACACTCTTTTTCTTACTCTGCTCTACTATTGGTACTAGTGTAATTACCATAACTATTACATTATCATGTTTCATACCTGTACTAAGGCTTAGAGTATAAACCTCATTGTGCTTAGTATGCATCCCATGTTTTCCCTTACTTCATATCCCATTGGTCTTCGGGCAACCTATGTCTGTAACTAGAAAAATGTGTCGGAGTATAATGATAGAACACATAAAACTCTAGGATATGATACTACTAGTAATAAGACCTACTTTAATTACATCATTAGTGCTATCACATTATCCGTATTCAACTAGTATGGATTCACTTAAGCTAACTAAGCATCATATGTGTCAAAAAGCTTAGAGCTGCTTGATCAAGGTAATGTTGTCTACTAATTAGACATGATAAGTATAGCCATTAGTTTAATATGAAGAAATAGTCAATATCATATCACTCTATCCTTGAATTCCCTTTACACACTGTTCAGATATCATAGTAGATTCAGCAATGGAAATACTTAAAGTGCTGTAATAGATCATGCTATTGGAATATACTTACATGCTTATGTATTAGTAAGAGTGTTATCCCATATTATAATGGTAATAAGAGTCATAAGTAGCATAGATTAGTATGATCAATAGAACTGGATAGCTCGTATCTAAGACTGCTAGTTTACACAGGTAATTGGTTCCATATCACTTACATGATACTAGTCTCACTATTCATATCAGTTTTTGAACCTAATCCATGTATTTCACGTATTCAATCTACATTCTAACCTGTTGAATATGAAGAAGCTTAAGCAGAAGGAATAAGGACACAGTAATTGACCTATACAGGTTTGGTCATGTAAGTAATACAACTCTATTACTACTACTTATGATACTGGTGGTTCTTAGTACTATCCCTAATTAATCACACCTTAATATGGAACGGATAGGGTGATAGTTATAGCCATACTAACTCATATGCTTACTTATCGTAATAAGGGTGATAGGAATCCATATAAGCTAATTACTATGGGTCATAGGTTTCATCATGCTTGTACCACTATGACTAATATGTGTTACTTAGTGAAATACAACTTGTATTACTTATAGTTATATATGGCACTGAGCTTAGTGTAAAGCAAGAGGTCTATCACTATCTCCACTTTATTGAATATGTCATCGCTATGACTAATAAGCACCTTTATTAGATATGAGTTAACTGTGCTTAAACTTGAATAACAGTCTTGTCTTACCTCAACCAACCCTCCAATCCAATTTCACAATCATCAAACCCTAGTCAAACATGAAAAGACACTAGTCACTTATTGGAGTCTACGAGTTGCTCATTCAGTTTTGAGTTTCTTTTTGGCCATATCCATAACTGCTAGCTCACCTTAAATAGTCACCACCATATACTTGCTATTAGTAACCTATTCATATGAGTCTATTTGCTCATTGACTAGTCATCATCCTATGTAGACCTAGTCGCCCATTGATTGTATTATCACTTTTGATTATATTGAAAAGAGCCCAGTCTCATAGAGGACTGTGGTGACACGGGTTTTATTGGTTAGGGTGAAATAGGGCTTATCGGGTAGTTGGGTTTCCTGGTGGTTTAGTCAAGAAAGAAAAAGGCTAAAAGGCCTTCCGAAGATGGGTTATATGTCCGGCGGGGTACCTTCGTTTCCTGGGTTTTCTCTTTCATAAGTGGTTCATTTCTTTTGGCTAATATTAAAATCAAGATCCTCGTTCATCATACTAAAAAGATCCTAAATAAGATCCTATATCATACTAAATTATATTCAATCACTTTTCATTCCTACTCAGTCTTTATATTTATACTTCCTACTTTACCAAATATATAAGAAACTCTCTATCCAAAGGGTAAAAGTTGGAGGAGGGGGGTGCATGTAAATGCATGATTCTATGGTGGTGATATGCTAATCAAATGGCATAAGACTAAGTAAGGTTTTGGGTGGTAAAAGGGAGTGTAGTAGAATCAATTTTCAAGTGTAGAATTGGTGTGGTCATTTGGTTAGGCAACACACATTGATTGGGATAGTTCAAATTGATGACTTCGGGATCGGTAAGCACGTAGAGGGAAATTCGTGTGATGTGCCCTTGTTGCTCTAAGTCCTAAGAATTGGTAGCTGTGATTGCTCTGTTGTAGCTGTAGAGTGATGGTAGCTTTGATTCCTCTGTTCAAGCTGCTGAGTGATAAAGTCATGGAGAGAAAACCTTCCTTCCCACGCATGCATGAGTATTAGTATGCTTTATACGGTTAATGGTGGGTGCACTAACAAAGAAAATAAGGGGTGGTTTTGGAAAGAAAGGGTCAAGGATCGCTTATTGCCTACTTGGGTACAGCCTAAAACTTAGCTTGGCAATGAATTAAGGAAACCTTATAATGAAATAGTTTTTTTAATTGAAAAATTAATCTTTAGGGGGTCCGATGGGCAATCTATCATTAGGACACAGAAGGAGATTTGATCTTTAATGAACATGGAACTTTGAGAATGTTTACCTATGACTGGATGGATTGTCCTGATTCAAGGCCTGCATCCCACCATCAATAGCACCTACTACACCCAAGAAGCCTTACCACATGCCCTACCTTCAAAGCCCTTACCCTTATAGGAGTCCTAACACAATCCTCATGATTCCATACAACCTATGAGCCCTAGACAGCCCTAGAATGACATTATGAGATCAATATTTTGCCTTGATTTGAGACAGCACCTATATTATCATGTAGATCTACAACAATATCACTTATTCGCTGTGAATATGAGGAGTTCCCATCAGTCTTGGAGCATTATGAAGGTAGCTTCACTCATGAAGCAATGGAGGACAAGATGATAAATGGTAGACATCTAGATATGAGAAATATTTTCTCCTTTCTTGATGACACTTTCTCAATGAGCATCTCACAGCTCAAAGAGAGACTTCTACCTACAACAGATCCAGGACCTCATTGGTTTTGGAAGTCCATGGATGAGAAGAAGGTCTCATTAAGAGATCTCATTGGAGGTGCACTTCAACATTTCATGAAGTGAAAATTTCTTCATCAGTTTGGGGAAGATGGTATTCTACAAAGGGAGGATACCATGATTATGCAACACATCACTCATCTTCCATATTGGGGTGAGTGGGTGAGGATGATAAGCAA
The DNA here is from genome assembly GCA_034641835.2 of Pinus albicaulis. Classification (NCBI taxonomy): domain Eukaryota; kingdom Viridiplantae; phylum Streptophyta; class Pinopsida; order Pinales; family Pinaceae; genus Pinus; species Pinus albicaulis. The sequence continues at coordinate 653,614,088 of CM076569.1, forward strand.
GGGGTTGCATGATCACTTGCATATGTATGACAGGGGCCAACAAGCTTGGTTACGTTGGTTTCCCTTGGGATATTCTTGTCATGACCCAAAGGCTCCTATTTCTTTGATCCATGCCTTGAGGAACACTTATGAGATGAAGAAGGAGGCATGGTTGCACTGGTTTCTCTTGGGTGAGTATGGTTACCACCCAATATCTCATATTTTTCTGATTCATGCCTTGTGTATCAATGATAGAATGCAACAAAAGAAGGCATGCTCATTTTTGTTTCACTTGAGAGAGATTGGCCACCACATGACATCTCCTATGTCTATGTGTTTTGTATTGGGTAAAGCTTGGCATGTTGCTCTCATGATGTGCATTGATGATGTTTCTGTGTATTGGGCTGATGTGACATTCCATATGTCCATTAGTATGTTTTTGCTTCATGATGCACATGAGGAGGAGAGAAAGCAACAAGATCTCTTGTTGCTTTGGCTGCTTTTGGGGGAGTTTGGCTTGTCCATATTACATGGAGGAGATGGAGGATGGCAGAAAAGGGCCTTACTCCGGTGGTTACTATTAGGAGAATATGGTTTGACATCCTTGTCTACCCATATAGCTCCTTTCCTTCTTCTTTTGCATAACATTGGAATGATTCTTGGATCCAACAAAGCCAACAGGGCTAAGTATGAGAGCATATCAATGCTCAATAAAATTCATGAAACATGGGATTGAGAGATGTATTGTGTGATGGAGCTTTTCCTTTGTGAAGAGAGCCACCTTATTTTATGCACCTCATGTATTGATGATGATGTTGGACATCATAAGGTTGTCACTTGGTACTTCATGATGGAAGGAGGACATCTAACCATACAGTTGGAGGTCATTCTTTATGTTTTTAAAAGAAAACTTGGGAACCAAACATGCATAACACATTGCAGCAAATGGAGGAAGCCTTCCTTATGGGGATGCCATTTGGAGGGGAATAGATGGCCTTGCATCTACTTTCGGAGTTGCTTGAGGACAAGCAACATTTTTCCAGGGGGACTGTAATATTCCAAAATTTCCACATCATGTTTGGATTATTAGAGTCCTTTATTTTCTTAATGAATTAAGTAAATAAAAGGGTGGAGGGACCCACAATCTTCAATATAAATAAATATCCAGTTTTTGTGTGTGAATGTGGATTAATTAAGCCTAGATCTACATAATAAGGTAGTTGAGCAACTACTAATGTGAATGAAATTGGAGAACCTGTCTCATTAATGAGATAGATAATGGAGGTTAACACAGTCAACTAAGATCTTGAATATGTCAAACAAAATATCATGGGACATTCATGATAAAGTGATGGAGGATGTTGTGCAAACAAAGCACACTTGATGGAGAAGGTGTACATTGCACCTAGACATGATGGTTGATTTGGTCAAACAACACAGTCAAACTTGGAGGATATTGTCCGCATGCAATGCGCAGTATAGATGAGGGCCAAGGCTTGGGAAGGTTCAAACATTCTATAAAGAATATGAAGGCAATGATGATTGTATGCTGGTTATTCTTGATGTAAGATCTTTTCAGATCTGGAATTGTCATGTGATATTCCATTGCTTTCTCGGGTTGTTTAGCAGAGACTGCAAGTGTTGTTTAGCACAGGGTGTTCCTGGTCGAGAATCCCACCTCTTTCTTAGAGCAGCTCTAGAAAGAGTATTGTACTTCATTCTACATTAGGCATTGGTGCCACATCTCTTTTCCTACTTTTTGTAGAACATCCATATTTAGAAATTGCAGATTTCTGAAGATTAGTTTGGAAGGAGGAAGTTGTCATCAGTACTTCAACTGGAGAACTGGTGAAGGTTTATTCCTATCACCTTGGGCTTATAGATCATCTTCCCAGAGCTTCATTGCAGATCTGGCATCAGGCCAAAAGTTATTGACTTCCTAGCAGCAGTATTCCCTTCAGGAATTACGCTGTCCATTTTCCAGATCTAAAAGGAGGAAGGAATTTACTAGCATTTCAGCTAATAATCATGTGAGGGATCATCCCCTCACATTTCCATTAGTATTTCCATCAGCCTGGAGTTTATTGCAGCATTTTTCAGCAGGTAGAAGGCCTCTCTTTCCCTCACAGCGTAATTTCTATTAGCAGTTGTGTTGCAGCAGCTGCAATCATTATTAGAGGATTGAGAAGCTAGATCTAGAGCTTATAGCTTGTAGATCTGAAGAAGCGATCAACCCTTCAAGCTTAGATCTGATCTTGAAACATATTTTAGCCATCTGTTTCACAGATATAGCTTCAGATCTGTATTTCCCAGCAAATCAAGGATCAAATCCTAGGGAGGTGATTTTCCAAAGTTGCAGATCTGGAAAATCATTTCTGGGTTATCTTGGGAATCCATCACATTAGCCAGATCTCGAATATTGGCATCATCTGAGCTCCAGATTTGAGTATATCTGCATTTTCCTTTTCAGCCTATAACTATATGTTCATATTCTGCTGAAGGGATAGCACTTTATTTTCTTCAGTGCCTCTCCAGTTACGTTGTACCTATTGTAGCATGTTTTATGGGTGATTCTAGAACAGCTTTTTGGCTAGATCTACTCATATTTTGTACATTGTGTAACGGATTCTTCTCCAATATAATAAATTGGCTTAGCTTCTCTGTAAATTCTGATGTTGTCTTAAGATTTATTGTTTACCTTGCTACAGTTCTTATATTGTGTTTCAGTATTATTGCATTCTCCCTTTTGGGATATTACACAATAGATTTAATCCAATCAAGCAATGTACTGAAGCTATATACTGAATCCTTCTACAAATAAATTGTGAAAATAAAAACGATCATCAATCACACCAAGTAAATAAAGAAGAAAATCAAACCACAACACAGATATTTTCCTGGGGAAAGATTGCTACTCAAAACCCCTCTATCTTCTATTGTATACTCACCATGGAATCATGAAACAATTACCATGCATTGTTCTCACAAGAGACTCCTACACTCTCGCAACTGTCTCACATTGACCTAGAAAAAATCGACCAACACTTAGCCAATTTCCTGCCTCTGTTTAGCCTGCCTTGCTTGTGAAATTCATTTGGAATGCAATCCATATTCTTTATGAATTTCAGCCTTCCAAAACTACAAAAGAATCATGGTCAATCCAATGGATGTTTGGTTGCATGTGGGCAACCTACTAATGATACAACTGATAGTTAACATCCCTTTAACCTTTGTCTCGACTGGGTCTCCACTGGAACTGACATGCATGAAACTATTAATAGTAAATCATCAGTTGCATCGCAGATCGTTGCATGTGAATTAAATCTTATTTAATTCACTTGATCTCTCACTAGTGCAACAAATAGTTACAACTAGTTCAACTGACTTTAACTCAATAAATAGAGTTAATTGATTTCTCATGCATTAAACTAATGCACTAACTGCAATTTGAACTCCATAACTAAAAGAATCACTTTGCATGCCTCACCAACCACCCTCAACTCAAAATTCATGAGCTAACTAATTTTATCACACTCAGTTAACTATTACAAGTGATTATGAGATAAGATTAAATTTTATTGTCCAATTTAATTAAGGGAAAATTAAGTTAGACACCCATTTATTGTTGAATTTTCAACAATATCGTCATGTACACTATTTCAATTATTTAATATAATGAAAGCTGAGAATATTTGTGTTCATTGTGTTATTTAATTTCATGCACTCTACTTGTTATATTATGTTATCGTTCTATAATTTTAATATTGACAAGAATAATCATAAAATGACAACATCAAAACTACTTTGAAGCCTAGGATATAGTCCTCCTAGACTCAGAGAGGGATCTCTCTTTAAGATTTATCTTTATTTTTATGATTTATGATATTAGGCTAGTTATAATAATAGTGAAGGTTGTTTTTTATTAATATTTTGGTTGGATTAGGAAATCTACTTAAACTATTTCCATTGGGCTATGGAGTCAAAACAGGCTGGGTTGTTGCATCAATTTTTCCAGAGCAATTGCAAGGCAAGCTAACTAAAGTTACTGGATCTTAAAACATAATGAATCATGAGATGAAAGAAAAGTGTTTCTCGGTAGTGGTTAAAAATAAATCAAGAATTCTTGAACCAGACTTCAGAAACATTTATATTGTAAACACGACCAGAATTAAGGTGCTCTATTAGCAAATCTCAATCTTCAGATTTCTGTTTTACAATTATAATTAGATGGTGCACAAAAAAAAGTAACAACGGAAAACACTAAACACAGTAAAGAAAGACATCACCATATAAAAATAGCTCAATAATCTTGCAGAATGGTCTTTTATTGTTGATGATCCACCTTCAAAATTACAATGCTCCAATAGAATGGTTTACAATATAGGATCCAACCCATGATACTTAATAGAAATGCATTATTTAACTAATTACTAGTGATTGCCGTATCTACATGGGAAACATGCTATTTATTACAATAATTATTGAAAATTGACAAATGTGACCACAAAGTGGGCACGATGGAATATCTGTGACATGTGGCCCTAATCTCCAAAAGGTCGTTACTGTGCGTTTTGACTTGTTGTTGTGTTGATGTGTTGATTTGCAGAATCAACTGATTTTCTAAGTTGGTTGTCCTGCTGATGTGATGAGTTTTCACCCTTCTTGGTAATCACATAAATTCTCCCACTATTGTGCATTTGGGATCTTGATCCTGATTAGCTTCATGTAAATCTCATCAATCTCTGTGTACTTCATAAAAGTTGGTCTTAACTGAAAAATATGCTTGGTTTCATGCTGTATGTATAAATAATTGTCCATAACCTTTAGGAAGGCTCTTCCAGTCTTTGAACCTTTAATTCCTACAAATTTTGTTGTATCTTTGGCAATCTCCTTCAGTTTCTTGACATAATTCGGCCTGTGCATGAGCTTATCATTTATCACAAAAAAAGATGGAAATCCTCTTTTGGTCAACGGTTCGATTCTACTGAAGAATATGCTGACACCAATTTGTAACTGATGAGACTTTTCTTCTAACTATGTGACCAAACTCTTTTTGTTGAGTACCTTTTTTACTTCTAGGATTGTTGTTTTTCTGTCCTCCACTCCTAGTGCTTACAATTCAAAAATACTCTTGGAATTCAGTAATTTGATAATATTTTTTGATGTTTCAGGAATCCCTATCAATTCTCTATTTGCTTTTTCAATGGCATCATTCACTAATGAAATCAAATCTCTATGTTCAAATATTATCTGAATAGATGGCAATATTTCATTCATGGAGTCAACAATACTTGTCCAAATAATTTTTTTGGCCTGACTAATAGTCTGTCCAATAGAAGCTTCACTCTCTGCTTTGATTAATTTCTCAAATTTTTTTCTGAGCTGTCTGTATCTAAATTTCATGGGCATTATTTGGCCTTTTCTTCAAATCTTTCATGGTGTTGATATCTACTTCAAGCTTTTTTATCTCTGTTGTGTGTATGGTCATGTTCTCCATGTCTTTGGCTAGTTGCTCTGCACCACCTGATGTGCCTATAGTGGTTGGTGTAGCTGTAGGGATGGATGCAATAGGAATAGCCTCCAAAGGAACAATGGCCATTTCTTTTGCTTTCTTCTTTTCTTTCACAAATTTTTCCATCTTTTTCCCCGTCTGCTTTAGCTGTGCAGACTACTCCATGATTAACTTCATCATTTCAGCTTTCTATGCTTCATTTTCCTCAATGTCCTTTGTAAAAGGGTCTTCAGTTGCTGACATTTTGAGTTGGTTTCTGAGGGTCGCTATATCAGCATTCTTCTTTTTCAATATCTCTTCCACAGCCTCCACATTAGTTGGTTCATACCCAATATTTATCACTATGTCTTCTATGTATTTGATTCTTGTATATTTGGCTAGAGAAGAAATATTATCCATTTTAATCTGAGATTGAAAACTGGCCAAAGATACTTGAAGTTTAGACAAGCTCATGGTAGTGCTAGTCAATGTGGAGGAAATCATTTCTCTAGTCTGTTTATGAATCTCCATCTGGTCTATTGGATGGATGTCTTTCACATTAAATTTGAAAGGATTGTGCTTGAAGTTTGCAGGTGTTTTAGGCTGAGAGATTTGTGCTTCTAGGAAAGCCATTCTCATCATTCCTTTCTCTAATTCAAAGGCCGATAAAATCCTACTCTGTAAACTGCTTGTTTGCTTCCAAAACCGGTTGTAGGTGTTGGTTTTCAGGATCTCATTCTTTCTTTTGATTTCCCTGAATGTATCATAGATGTTCTTCTCCTTTCCCCTGTAGAAGTAGTAGATGTAGGAGTGTGTAAGTTCTATTGCTAGAATGGAATGGTGGCTGAAGATGTAGACAATATGGTTTGGCCACCTGATGGAGATGAAATTGGAGAATCCCTGATTGTGATGAATGTTTGCGGTTATTTTTCATTGCTTTGGTCAATGTCCATGTGTACTCTAGCTCCCTTTCTATACTTAATTTTAAATTCTCTGCTATATGTCTCAGTCTCCATATCATACTGACCATCTCTTGGCCTCTTCCCTGCTATCTCTTTCTCTGGTTCTTTTCCCTTATCTTCTTTGCCTTCTGTAGTCTTATTTTCCTCTAGAGTAGGGGTTTGAATGTTTGAAGTGGAGATCACTTTTTCTTTAGCCTCCTGTAGTGTATTTTCTGCCCACTCTACTTGATTCATAAATTCCTCTATCTCAGGCCTGTGGGTGTGGATATAAGGGGTTGATTTGTTCTCCACCCTTTTCTTGGAAATAATACCCAGTGGTTCATATGACCAAGTGAAACTGTGATTAAATTTCAAGTCCTTCAACATCTTATCAGCCTCTTCTCCTGCTGTTCTACTATTACAAATAAAATGACCAATTTGGGACGTGATCCTAAATTGAGATTTCTTCTTAGCAAATACAAAGTGTACTTCATCTGCGTTGATCATATGCCTTATGTTTTCCAGAGAAAAGATCCTCATGGGGAGGAACTTTGGCAGCTTGTAAGGGGCCAACTCACACCCATAAATTCTCATCTCATTATAATTTTGGTACAAGTAGCAATATATGGTTCTCACTTGATCTGATAACTACATGATCTTCTTAATATCCTCATTAATTCTTGGTTCAGTTGTACTGTTGAGTATGCTCATTGTTGGGTGCACAAATGAATCAACAAATCTCTTGTATGTATAATCCTTTTTCTAATTCATTAACATAGTTTTCCAAAAGATGATTGATTGAGGGTGAGTGTCATCATTAACCTTAGTCATTGTAAACTGGAATCTGCTAGCCTAAAAATAGACAAACATATAGACCAAAACTGAAGTATATTTGAACACTTCCTCTATGTGGAACTTTAGAAATTGATCATGGATGGCATCAGCTAAGAATTATCTAATGTTGAACATGATTGAAGGCTTAGAATATGATGAAATAATATAGAGAAAACCTATCATGGCCTCATTTATCTGCTGGTCTAAATGATACCCTAGTAAATATGAGAGGACGGTGGCAATATGTTGTGTTCTATCAGGGAAAGTGGATGAGGGATATGGAGGATTATTTTTGGGCAGTGGGGCATCTGTAGCCATGAAAAGCTCTAATGTTTTAGCTCTGCAGGAAAAATCCAACTTTTGATACAGTTCTCTGAGAGCTTCATAGGAGAATGGGATGGTTTCTTCAATAGTAGGGGCCTGCAGCATTTGCAGGATTGATTGGGCATTGACAGTAAAAATTACTTCTCATATGGGGGCTACTACAGCTCTCTTATTGATTTCATACCATTCATGACATTTACTTACAAATTCCGGACAATTGTGGGTCTTTGGGAATACAAAATAGGGAAATTTGGTCTCCCATAACCCTATATCATCAACTTCATCTATTAGCTTATCCTCAAGCCAGCAGTATACATCGAATAACTCGAAATCTGACTCTGTCTCATGGATTTTATAGTCTCTGTCATCTAGAGCCACATGATCCAGGTCTACCTAGGGGTAAACCATAGGATTAAAGGGTTTCTGATCCTTCTATGGAGGAATTTTTGTCCTCTGAAAATAATCTGAGTGCAATTGTACAGGAAGGGATTCAAGAAGAATGGAATGAAGAGAGGAAGTTTCTACAAATCAAAATGGGGAGGAGAAATGGTAGCAAGGGAATTCTGATTGATTCTGCAGACAGTTGGAATCTTCTCTGCACTTTATTTTTCTCTAAAAACTTTAACTGTGATCACCTATGACAAATAGAATGCAAATGCAATGGAAAACCTTGCAATAGGCGAGGAATTTTAGCTCTATGGAGTGATTGGGCGATCTTTGACATGGCACAGGCCTGTTGGGTAGCGACCAAAGCCATTAAATGTCCAACGGGCCTCTGGCAGGAGAGTGGCTAATTAGATTGGAGGGGACAGGAAGACGTTGTCATGGCACAACGATTATATAATGATCAAAGGTGTAGTGGTTTGGTTGTGGTAGAAAACTGCTTTTCGCAGGGGGGAATGGCAGGTAAGTGGTATGGTGTGGGGTGGGAGAGGGGGGGCTGCGAAAGAACAGACTCCTGAGATGTAGCAAGCGGGATGGTTTGGAAAACCATCCATTTCAGACCCCCCCCCCTATTTTAATGTTCGGAGGAGAGGGGGGGGGGGCGAAAATATTTGTGGGCCGTCGGATGAGGAGGAGGGCACGGGGATGAGGTGAAAGGTGATGGAGGGTTAAGTGATGATGCGGCGTGAGTTGATGGTGGGGTCGAGGAGCATTAAGAAGAGCGAGGGTGGAATATAGTTTCGGAACTTTAGGATATGGGAAAATGACATGTAATATGTCAAATATATTTTCAAATGAAGATTTATTTCCAAACTTTAGAATAAAACACCCTTGTTTTTTGATTTTTCTCTTTTTCATCAAGAACACATGAACTCTTTTGACTGCACTTAATAGGATAAATTTCATTTTTCCTCCATACTTTCTTCTTTTCATCCCTACCTACCCATGTCAAACATTTTGTGTTCTTTTACAGGGTGCATTGGGATTTGCAAACCCCAATTCATTTTTTCTTTAAAACCCTAACCTAACATCTACCCTTATTTCTTCCATTGACTCAGATTAAGCTGTTGAGTCAATTTTATTTCTACCTAACTACTGATATGCCAAGGTTAAACAGTTTGGAAAATCCTTATTTTCTAACCTATCAACAAAAATTTAAAATTGTAAAATCATGCTTAAACTATATGATTGAAAAAAACCTATCTAATCAGTAGTGGAATTTTGATTTGCAGCACTTTCAGTATTATTCTTTTTTTGGGTTTTTCTTTCTTTTTCTTTTTCTCTTTTTCTTTTTTCAATAGACCCTCTTTTCTTTTATTTTTTCATATTTTTTTGGAAATCATTTGAATATTGAAAATCATACTCAATATGAAATTGCAACTCATGAAATACTCAATCACCTTGAGATCATATGATTTATAGGATACTAATAGTGGCTCCAGCTGAGGATGGCACTTCTCCAAATGAAGTGTCAAGAACCTAAGACTAGTAGCATTGAATGCTCCATTTTCTACAAAATATTCATCTAATTTCTTTTTTATGTTTTATGACTGCTCAATAAACCAGGCTTAGGGCCTTCTCCACGGGCTTCAACCTTGGTTAATGAATTACTCAAATCAAAAACTGTAAAATTGTGGTATTTACAATGATGAAAGACCAACCTGAATTTTCAAGAGAAATAGTGCTTCAGCATCCTGCCATTGGCAGGACCTCCAGGTATCTCTATTCCATCCAACTATTTAAGGAAATATGCATTATTTCCTCTAAAAGCATCAATGATGTATGGCCCTTGCCAAATATTGTCAAATTTTCCATGTTTGACTTTGTATTCTCTTATGGAATCCCATTTCAAAACTTTGTCTCATAAATTAAAATCATTAGCCTTTGTTCTTTATAAAAAATATTCTTGATATTCTCTTGAATCACTTGAGTTATGTTATAAACTTCCTCTCTGGACTATTGCAACTGTATACTTTGATTGATCCTTCTCTGTATATCATTTGGTTTAGCTTGAATTTCCTGAATAATATTCATGACTGGAACTCCTAAAGAGGAAGGAAAAATTGCATCCATTCCATAAACCAATTGGTATGGAGATATGCCAATTGGTTTTTTGGTAGTAAGTCTATCATCCCAAAGAGCATTAATCAACTTGTTGTGCCATGATTTTTTGTTATCTTCCAAAACATTTTTGATGATATTCACCAAAATTTTGTTTGAAGATTCAGCCAATCCATTACCTTGAGGGAAATAGGTTGTTTAATGCACCAAATTCATATGATACTTATGATAGAAATCAACCATTTTCTTGGACTTGAAATATACAACATTATCAGTGATGATTTTTCTGGGACAACCAAATCTGGAAACAATATTGGTTTCAAGGAATATTATGATGACAGAATCAATGGCATTTCTAGAAGGAGTGGATTCTATCCATTTGGTAAAGTAGTCTGTGGTAGTGAGAATCCATTTATGTTTGGCATAGGATGGGGGATGAATTTCTCCAATGAAATCTAATCCCCATTGTTGGAAAGGGCTCTCAACATAAATAGGCTTCAAGGGTAAGGGCAAAAATTTTCTCTTTCCTTCAAATATTTGGCATTTGTGACAGGCAGTGACCATCTTATGGATGTCAGGAAAAAGGGTAGGCTAGTAGAAACCAACCCTCGTGATCTTGTTAGCAGTGGTATTCCAATAAATATGGCCACTACAATCACCTCCATGGAATTATTGCATAACTTTATCTGCATCATATTTTATCAAACATTTGAGTAAAATACCTCCAATATCTTTCCAATACAATACATTTTCTAAAATGCAGAATTTGACAGCTTTCAATTTTATAAATATTTCTTTAGTTTTGGATAAACCAAGAGGAGCATTCAAATTAAATAAAACATACAAGATATTTGCATACCAGGGAGAATTTAGAAATACTTCATCAATTTGTGGAGTCGCCAGTTCCTCTTGATCATCCAATGAATGGACCATGTTAATGTCTAGTGCATGAAAATTTGATTCAGCCATCAATTTGGCTATGTTGAATCTCTAATTAAACTGAGAGGGGGGGTGAATCAGTTTAATACATTCCTGATCTTTTAAAATTTTCAATAAACTTATTTACACCTTCATTTCAAACTCTATTTGATGTGAGAGTAATCTTAGAATGTAATCAGAAAGTGTTAGTTTAATAGAGCAGTAGACTTAATATGAGAGCAGCAGGTATTAAGAAAATGATACATATCAGATCAATACATAAATATCATGCACAGAGACACCAGATATAAGTGGAAACCCATAAAGGGAGAAAACCACATCTTATTATTGTTGTGATGCAAAGGCAAGCTTCAACTCCCTCTCACCACTGTTTTCTGCAGGCACCAACCTACAGGAGGCTCCATCCTCAATTCTGCAAGCTACAATTTGCAAGGAAGCCAATTAACTCAATTAACTCCCTTCAGTCATAGAACCCAACCTACGTGAGGCTCCTACCTCTCAATTCCGCAAAGCCACAACTTGTAAGGAAGCCACCAACTCCTTTCAGTTTTCCGCAGCACCAACCCACAGGATGGGCTCCAACCCCGCCGCCCATAACCGATGACTATCAAGCCGTAATCCCTGATAGGAAGCTCCAACTCCTCTTCACCTAACAATCTCGAATGCTCACGATTTACCTCTGATATCAGCTCTGTTCTGTAGCTTCTCTTTCTGCTCTTCTTTTCTTGATCTTCTCTGCTTCACTCTTCTGTATTCTGCCTTCTCTTTATTTACTCTCTCCTCTGCCCAAAAAAAAAAACACACTCTGCATATCTAGATGATATTATTTATATATTTCCTCACATGACTGTTTGTATTCTGCTTGGAATTCGAAATGGAATGTCATGTCTCTTTGCCTTCTGCCTTCTCACTCCTTTTATCAGCTAACTCAGAAATTATAACTGTAGGTGTCAATTTTAACATTACAGTGGGAGTTTGTTTTTCTCTCGGAGACTTTCCAATGCATCACAAACAATAAAAACAATTAAAACATTTACATTCGAATTACAATTTGAACTCCAACTCAACCCATTTAGTCTTTTGAGTTGGTACGCATTTGTCTTTTCTTTGGCTGTCTTTATCTCCTTTCGGCTCTGTTTTCTCTTCTGTCCTCTGTTGTGGTGTAACTGCTGCATACGTGTAATTGTGCCTTTTATATCCGCTGACTGTAAATCTGGAGGAATTCCAACTCTATTCATGCCATGAGTGTCTTGTTGATGTGGCGAGTTCCGCAGGTCGGAACATACACATATCACAACTATATTAATCTAATAATCGCCCTCCCGTTAAGCTGAGGCCCGTGGGTCTTCAGACCACGCGGCATGTTTTAATACAACCGCAACAATGTAATATATATACATATAACAATCATATCACAACGCTCGTATTATAAATTGAGCCATTCTTTAATTCCGCGGGGGTAGCAAACTCAAGAAGATAAGGGAAGAAGACCCCCTCGGAATGCATTACACATATCTCCAACTTATATATTATCTTAGCGTAAATAGAGTTTCGATCCCCTTGTGATTTCCGATTGCTATTGATCGCAATCGAAACTTTGAGTTGCAAGCCCCTCTGCTTTGTTTACCTCCGATGCAATTGGGAAGGGGTCCCACCATATAAAACTTCGTTTTGTGCGCTCCATATATATCAATTCTCAGCGTAATACAGTGAAGACATATTAAACATATAAGAACTCCTTTTGGGTCCACTTGACACACTTCCCGATGCAATGAGTCTTCTCCGAATGCTATTTATCGCTCCTGTTCCGATTCCGATTCAATCGGAAATCGCCAATCACCTGAATTGGTATCACTCAACTATTGCAGCTCCAAATGTGTTCCGATTGCGATTCAATCGGAAATCGCCAATCGATTGAATTACTATCACTCAACTATTGCAGCTCCAAATGTGTTCCGATTGCGATTCAATCGGAAATTGCCAATCGATTGAATTGCAATGCGCTTCCACCTTTGGACTTCTTCACATTTCCGATCCGATTGAGGAGGGGTCCCACCTTATAAAACTTTGTTTTATGCGATCCATAATATATATGCCTTGGACCTTTGGTTCTTTTGCTTTTGTGATTGATAATATGAAATTGTTTCAATGTCTTAAACTTTCCAAACTCCACTAACTTCGACACTGCCCGATTTGCATCAATCACTGGAATTCTTATAATTTGAAACAGAGTTGCTGCTACTTCATTTCTTATATATGTATACTTTGCTGCTGGAGTCAAGCGATTCCCGGAATAGTATTTGTGTTATATTAAATGTATAACGCCGGTTGGAGTATGCGATTCCCGGAATAGTATTTGTGTTATATTAAATGTATAACGCCGGTTGGAGTATGCGATTCCCGGAATGTGGTTCTGTATTGTATGTGTAATGCCCGGCTTGAGTATGATTCTCGGAATTTATAACTGTTCTACCTCTGTCTCTGCCTCTGCTACTTCTATCATTTTGCCTCTGCCTCTGCTGCTTCTGTCGCTTTGCCTCTGTATTCGAATGTTATAATTTTAGCCTGTCTCCTTTGCCTGTTTCTGATGCTCGATCTCTGCCTCTACTGCATGTCCATTTCAAGTGCTCCTCCTTTGTCTGTCTCTGCTTCAGCGCTGCCTCCTTTGGACCAGCGCTGCCTCCTTTGCCATCAATGACAATATTTCCAACAGTCTCCCCCTTTGGCATTGATGGCAATCCACTTTCTCTGTTTGCTTTCTCTTTCTCTTGTTGCTTGCTCTTCCTGTTTGCTATTTGTTCTTCCTCCCCCTTTGACATCAATGGCAAAGGACGACGCCTCATCTCTCTGTATGGGTTTTGTCGTTGCATTTCCTTTCTCTGAGTTACGTATAGGTCCTCTTCTGCTGAAATTGGACTATGCTGCTCCAGAGTGATGTATGAAACTTGTTATGCATTTAATCCTATGTCAACAATATAATCTGTGTTGAGGCTGCTGCTGCTATATATCTCTGCTATAATCTGTGCTAGATTGCCGATATATGTTTAATCCTTTTTTTTTCTTTTTTCTTTTCATGCTGAACGCTGATAATACTGAGAATGTTGATCCTGTGGACCTGTTTTATGCTTCCCTTGCTTGCTGATTTCCTTTAGGAAAGATATTTTCGTTTATGCTCTCCCCCTGAGACTATGCTTTCTCTTTATATTAGAGAGTAGTATCTACAGATACTACCCCTAGTATGTCTCTCAAGTATTCGAATGGTTCTCTGGCAAGTGGTTTAGTAAATACACATGACTTGTGTACAACAGGCTGCTGCTGCTATATATTCTGCTTCAGCTGTAGACAGAGAGATGGATGTTTGTTTCTTGCTTAGCCATGCCACCAGACTTTCTCCTAGATAGAATTCACCTCCACTTGTACTCTTCCTATCATCCACACAGCTGGCCCAATCTGCATCTGTGTATGCTGTCAAGGTGAAGCTTTTGCCTTTAGGATACCAAAGCCCATATTGTGCAGTTCCTTGTAGATATCTGAGTATTCTTTTTACTGCGAGAAGATGGTTTTGTTTAGGTGCTGCTTGATATCTTGCCACTAGTCCTATTGCTAGCATGATGTCTGGTCTTGAAGCTGTCAAGTACAGCAGGCTTCCTATCATGGATCTGTAGAGTTTTTGATCTACATCTGCAGACCTATCATCAGCACACAGCTTGCATCCCGTGATCATGGGGGTTGTCATTGGTTTGCAGTCCTCCATTTTGAATTTTTTCAACATTTCTTTTACGTATTTTTCTTGAGAAATGAATGTGCCTGTGTTCTTTTGCTGAATTTGCAGTCCCAAGTAGAAACTGAGTTCTCCAATCATAGACATTTCAAATTCTGTTTTCATCTCATCAGCAAACCCTTTTGCTAGTTCATCTTCGTTGCTTCCAAACATAATGTCATCAACATATACAACAACAATCAGGAGGATCCAACCTCAGTCAGCTACAACTGATGACTATCAAGCTGCAACTTGATAGGGAAGCTCCAACTTCCTCAATTTATCAAACTGAATGTTTGCTGATTTACCTCTGATATCAGCTCTGTTCTGTAGCTTCTCTTTCTGTTCTTCTTTTCTTGATCTTCTCTGCTTCACTCTTCTTTATTCTGCCTTCTCTTTATTTACTCTCTCCTCTGCTCCAAAAAAAAACTCACTCTGCATATCAAGATGATATTATTTATAGATTTCCTCACATGACTGTTTGTATTCTGCTTGGAATTCGAAATGGAAATTCATGTCTCTTTGCCTTCTGCCTTCTCACTCCTTTTATCAGCTGACTCAGAAATTATAACTGTATGTGTCAATTTTAACATTACAGTGGGAGTTTATTCTCTCTCGGAGACTTGCCAATGCATCACAAACAATAAAAACAATTAAAACATTTACATTCGAATTACAATTAGAACTCCAATTTCACTTATTTTGCTCTTGGTTTGCTGCGTATTTGTCTTTTCTCTAACCGCTTTGTCCCTTTCTTCCTCGTATGCCTTTCGTTTATGGCCGGCCGCGCAACCCCGAATTTATGAACCGCATTTTTATTTTAGTTTTATACAGCCGCTTTATATATAAATGAATCGCTAAACAATATTCAATCCTTTACACTAAAGAAGTGTCTTTGTTGATGTGGCGAGTTCCGCGTAGCCGAACATACATATATTACAATTGTATTACATTAATAATCGCCTCCCGTTAAGCCGAGGTCCGGGTCTACAGACCACGCGCATGTTTTAATACAACCGCGCAACAATGTAATATATATACACCAATCATATCACAGCGCTCGTATTATAAATTGAACCATTCCTTAATTCCGTGGGGGTAGCAAACTCAAGCAGATAAGGGAAGAAGACCCCCTCGGAATGCATTACACATATCTCCAACTTATATATTATCTTAGCGTTAACAGAGTTCCGATCCCCTTGCGATTTCCGATTGCTATTGATCGCAATCGTAACTTTGAGTTGCAAGCCCCTCTGCGTTGTTCACCTCCGATGCGATTGGGAAGGGGTCCCACCATATATTAAAATTTGTTTTGTGCGCTCCATATATAGACCTTGTTTTTAAATCAATTCTTAGCGTAATATAATGAAGACATATTAAACATATAAGAACTCCTTTTGGGCCCACTTGACACACTTCCCGATGCAGTGAGTCTTCTCCGAATGCTATTTATCGCTCCTGCTCCGATTCCGATTCAATCGGAAATCGCCAATCGATTGAATTAATATCACTCAACTTTTGCAGCTCCAATCTGCTCCGATTGCGATTCAATCGGAAATCGCCAATCGATTGAATTGCAATGCGCTTCCACCTTTGGACTCTTCATTTTCGATCCGATTGGGGAGGGGTCCCACCATACAGTACTTTGGTTATTTGTTTAAACATTAAGCGCTCCATAATAGATATGCCTTGGACCTTTGGTTCTTTTGCTTTCGGGATTGATAATATGAAACTGTTTCAATGTGTTAAACTTTCCAAACTCCACTAACTTCGACACTGCCTGATTTGCATCAATCACTGGAATTCTTCTAATTTAAGACAGAGTTGCTGCTACGTCATTTCTTATATATGTATACTTTGCTGCTGGAGTCAAGCGATTCCCGGAATAATATTTGTATAAGTTATATGTAACGCCCATTGGGTAATGATTCTCGGAATTATACATACGACTGTATCTGCCGGCTTGGGCGATTCTCGGAATTTTATATCTTTCCTGATCTTTATAACGGCTTTGCTTCTGCCTCTGCCTCTGCTGCTCCTGTCGCTCTGCCTCTGTCTCTATTGCTGAGATAACGATTCTGCCTCTTTGCTTCAGCGCTGCCTCCTTTTCCATCAATGACAATATTTCCAACATGATATTGGTTTCTATGAACTTTATAATAACTGAATCATTGGCTTGCCTACAAGGAATGGCTTCTATCCATTTAGTGAAATAGTCTGTGGCAGTAAGGATCCATCTATGCTGGGCAGAAGATGAGGGATGGATTTCACCTATGAATTCAAGTCCCCACTATTGAAAAGGAGCTTCAACAGTGATTGGATGCAGAGGAAGGGGTAATAATTTTCTCTTGCCCTCAAACAATTGGCATTTATGGCAAGTAGTTGTCATTTTGTGAACATCAGGAAAAAGGGTGGGCCAATAGAAACCAGCCCTCAAAATTTTGTTGGATGTTGACTTCCAGTACAAATGGCCTCCACACTCTCCTTCATGAAATTCCTGGTTAACCTTCTCTGCATCAAACTCAGGCAAACATTTAAGCAATATACCACTAGCATTTTTCCAATAAAGACACCTATCTACAATGCAATAGTTTACTGCTTTCAGTTTTAAGAACCTTGCCTTTGTTTTCGATAAACCAGGAGGTGTATTTGAATTAAGAAAAACATAAACGATATCAGCATACCAAGGAGAATTCATAAAATGGTTTTCAATAATGGGAGTTGAGAATTCTTCTTGGCTGTCCAAAGCATTAATCATATTAATATCAAGAACTTCAAAATTGGATTCAACCATTAATCTAGCTAGACCTTGGCCCTTGATGAGTTTAGTGGGTTTTATCTCTAAATCATATTCGAGAATAACAGCAATCCACTTACCTCTCTTACCATCTGGGTCCTGTGTTAGAATGTCTTTAACAACCGAATTAGGGACAAAGGCAATGATGTGTGAGTGAAGGATGTATACTCTGAAGTCTTTCAATGCTTTAACCAAAGCAAAAGCTCGCTTTTCCATAATATTATACTTCAAAGGGGCATCCTTCAATGCCTTGCTAAAGAATGCAATAGGCTGCTCTTGTCCTTGTGGATTTTTCTGTAAAAGGACAGCAGCAATAGTATGTTCTGATGCAAATGAGAAGATATAAAAATCTTTTGAAAAATCAGGGCTTATGAGAACCGGTGTTTTGGTTAATGCTTGTTTCACCAGCTCGAAAGATGTCTTTGCTTCCAAGGTCCATTTTATCCCTTGCTCCTTCTTCAACATGTTTGTGATATTTCTAAGGAGCTCAGCTAGGTTAGGGATGAACCTTCTCAAAAAGTTTATCTTTCCAATGAAAGACTGCAACTCTTTGACATTTCGAGGATGAGAGATTTGCAATATAGCCTCAATCCTCTTTGGATCTATCTTTATACCCTCTTCTGAAATAATGTGTCCAAGAAGCTTACCTTCTTGGAGACCAAATAGTGTCTTCTTAGGGTTTAAAGATATTCCAAACCTTTTGCACTTCTCGAAAACTTTTCTCAAATGTTCTAAATGTTCTTCATCTGTTTTTGAAAACACAGTGACATCATCTAGATAGATAATGATGAAGAAGCCTAATTCTTCCGAGAATGCTATATCCATGGCTCTCTGAAAGGTTGCTCCAGCGTTCATTAAACCAAAAGGCATCTTCACATACATGAAAGTGCCCCATGGAGTAGTGAAAGTTGTCTTTAACTGATCAGCAGGGTGAACTAAAATCTGATTATACCCTGAATAGCCATCAAGCAACGAAATCCTTTTAGACCCCACCACCCTTTGTAAAATGTGATCCATTTTTGGTAAAGGGTAGTTGCCTTTTAACGAAGCTTTGTTTAAGTCTCTAAAGTCTATACAAAGCCTGATTTCTCCAGTCTTCTTCCTAACGGACACCAGATTAGATACCCACTCAGAATATCTAATAGGGATAATAATGCCAGCCTCATACATTTTCATGATCTCCTTCTGAACCAATGGCAACTGGACAGGGTTTATTCTGCGCAGTTTCTGTTTAAATGGTTTTTGGTTTTCTTTAAGAGGGATTTTGTGATGTATTATTTCAGTGTCATAGGATTTGAGATCTTCGTAACTCCAAGCAAAAACATCAGAAAATTCTTTGAACAACTCTATGTATTTGAGTTTAATGTGAGCTGGCAAAGTTTTGGACAGTTTGATCATTTTCGGTTTTTCCTCACTACCTATATTGCACTCCTCTACTTCAGTCTCTACAGGTTCCAGTTTTGGTTTATTGGCCACATCGTTAAAATCGAACAACTCCTCTAAAGGCGTTAGACCACTCAGCAAATTTTCATCTTTAGAATGCAGAGTTTGTAATTCTTCCGTTTCTAACTCTGCACTTAATTCTGTTTTGTTCCTAAGTTTGCTAGACAATAGGTTAATATTGGTAGGTTGAGGAGACGATTCTTCTTCACCAAGAAATTTTTCTTCACTGCAGTTTGTATCATAATCTGAATCTGAACTGTGCAGTTCGAACTCATTTCTGAATTGCATGAAGTCTTCTATTTGTTTGTCATTGTCAAACACTTGCCAATATTTTTCATTATCAGGCACTGCCGGTCTAAATTTTATCGGAGTTGTGTTGTCTCCAGTCTCATATGGCGTTAGACATGTCCTAGCCACAAAAGCTAAATTGTGGGCCGCAATGTTCTTTTTCCTTGGGATGAAACTCAAGTTTGACTCCTCAAATGTTGTCAAAAGATCCATGACATCATTCCGATAGGCTCTAAGTCTGGGATGATTCGCATTATACTCCCCATTGACTTGCCTAATGATTAACTCAGAATCCCCGTACACATTAATTCTTCTCGCTCCTAATTTCTTCAAGAGATGCAAGCCTAAGAGAAGGGATTCATATTCTGCTATGTTGTTGGAACACTGAAAGTTTAATTTGCATGAGATGCATTCTGTGTGGTTGTTTTCAGTGTTAATGATCCAAACCCCTGCACCAGCATTATTTCTAGTGCATGACCCATCAAAATACATACTCCATAAAGGACTGTCTTCGGTTTCGTCTGTTTCGCGATTGTCCTTTTTAACTATGGTGCCTTCTGACTGTTCATGATTAGCAGCACCCAATTGAATTTGTTTTGACTCCTCAAATTCTTCAATAGATTGAGGGATGATGCCAGAAATGTTAGGGGTATTTTATGGGTTGTTAAGTCCTAAAAACAATGGACTCATAACCGGTAAATCAAGACCTATGCTTTGTTTACTAATGTTTTCACATGTGGCAAACTGTTTGGACACTTCCGCGTTATTATACTCTTCTTCCCTGTCAGCCTTTAATTCTGTTAAAGTGACTTGTTCACTAAGAGTTTCATTGTTAAACATGATAAAAGAATCAAGGCCTGTATTGACAGAATATATAGGAGAGTTTCGTGGTCTGTCTTGACTTGTAACCGTGTATTGCATATGAGACTCCCTGTAAAGTCTTCTGGTCTGATTGAAAACCGGGATGGTTGCATATGTCATGTCCATCTGCATAGTCCCCTGTAACTTAGCTCCCCAGGATCTCGATAATAGCATTCCATACTTTGGGGGGACATCAGCCACAACAATGTCCATGAGTAAACATTTGGCTGGAATCTGGGCTAGGTTAACACAGAGGTCTTCGATCAATCCTAGACATTTTACTCTATTTGAGTCAAAGGAGTATAGGTCTTTGTAGGGTCTGGTAATTTCTAAACCAAGGCTCTCCATCACAGCTTTAGGCATTAAATTATGAGAAGCCCCGGAATCATGCATAGCGTTGTGTAGAATTTTGTCATGAATTTTCAAACTCACATAAAAGGGAGGAACTGGTCCTTCTTGAAACTTCCCTTCAATCTTAGGGCCAAAAATCAACTCTGGTAGGTCGTCACTAAGATTAATTGTATCTCCATTTTCCTCTATATTTAAAGCCTTCAAAATTTGGTTCCTATATACATGTTGGGCAGCTAACTCAGTTAATGGAACAGAGATTTTGATCTTTAAGATTTCCTGTTCCAGGCTGAAAGGGGTTTGATTCTTTGAAGCACTTGTTTCAACCTTATTAGCTGTCACTCTATCAACAATTACAACTTGCTGATTTGTTTTATTTGACACAACTGTTGTAGAAGGAGTACTAGCTGAAGTGTTAGTACTGCTGATGTCTTCACTCTGTTTTTCAGAATTTTGAGTGTTTTTCTCCTTATCCTTATCAGAATTAACAGCCATTGTTTTGTCTTTTTGTTTGGTTGTTTTGGGTTTAGCTGCGGTGCTGCTTTGAGAGGATTTGTCAGAGGTTTTGGTGTTGGGGGCTTGTTGACTGGTCTTGCTTCTAAGGTCATATTCTCTTTGAGGTTCTATGACGAAATTTTCCATGTCCTGATAATAATTTTCATTATCATCTCTTTTGTTGTCGTAAGGTGTGTAAAGACCTTGTTTATTATCATAATGAACCTCAAAGTCATCATCCTCTTCCCCAAACATGTTGATATCCTCTTCCTCTATTATGTCTTCTGTTTCTTCAACCTCACTTACATAATTTTGATGAAAGGGAGGGGTGATCTGTTGATCATCTTCCCTGGGTCTGTTTGGAGGTTGGTTCCTTCTAACATTCTGATTCTGGTTCCTATTTTGAGGAGCAGTTTGATTTTGATTTTCTTGTGCTCTCTTAATTATGCTCATCTCTTTCATCATTTCTTCCATCATTCTCTCCATTTTTGAGTTGGAAGTAGAAGGTGTGGATTCCTCTCTAAAAGATACTCTCTTATCACTCTTCATTCTTGCTCTTTTCTCCATCAAGTTCACTTCCAAAGAAAGAGCACCCCTTTGCATGTCTTCAAGAGTTGCAAAATCTATCTCTCTTAGTGAATAGGTCATGTCTGGATCAAACCCTTCAGAAAATTTGTTTAAAGCTGAGCCCTGAGGAGGCTTTAGTTAAGGGGAAAGTGCATTATAGACGTTGTTAAATCTGGTACAATAAGATTGTACACTTTCCCCAGGGTTCCTATGGAGATTATTATAGTCAGCAAGGACTTGGAGAGGATTCTTTCTCACTTCCCATTTGTTTAAGAATGTTTGATGGAAGGCTTGGAGATCGTTAATACTATGGGGGGTTAAACCTTTAAACCATTTTCTTGCTTCTCCCCCCAAAATTTGAGCAAATAGTCTCAACTTGACAGAATCATCATCAATTTCGTTTCTGTCAAAGTAGTCATTCATCTTGTCCACATGTTGAGATGTTGTTATAGTATTACTAGCATCATATAATGGAATTTTGGACTGATATTCCTGTGGAAGATTGACTAATGGTACAGGAAGGACTAAGGGAGCATACCATGTTGCCATGGAAGGAGGTGGAGGTGGATTTACAGAAGGGAAAGTGGGCTGAGGTGAAGTGGTTTGAACAGTGGATGTAGGGTGAGTAGAAGTGGATGGACCAGGAGTAGACTGTTGAGATGATCTTGGATGAGAGACACCTAAATCGTGAAGGAAATGTAAATCAGGAGGTGTTGTTTCCCTGCTACCAGGATGTTCACTTGTTTCAGGAGATGAAAGTGAAGATTCAGAGTCTAACTGGATTATATCATCAAATGACCTAGTCCTAAATGGGTTTACTAAGTCAGTTTGTGATTGTTGCAGAGCTGAAAGATTTTCAGGGACTGAATTAGCTCTCAAGGGTGATCTGAAAACAGTTAATAATTTAACCTAAGGAGACTTCCAAAGGATACTTTCTGGATTATCAACTATCTCAGGTGGGTTAGGGTCTGGGTGGGCTCTAGTGTGAATTTTTTTATAAGCCACTATGCTATGTTGTTTAGACCTAAAACAAGAAAAGTTCAACCAGATATGACAATCTTGGAGAGGTTAACCAATCTATTTTTACAATTTTAAATCCCCCAGTCCTCTAACTAAGTTTGAATGATTTTATAATGATAAGGGTTCTTCCCAGTGGAGTCTTAAGGTCTGCTAGGATTGTGGAGTCGCCAAGTGGAAATTTTTAGCTCCTTTCAGAGGTAAAAGGTCTTATGGTCCACCACCATGTTTATTTAAATCCAATCTGAAATATTTTTAGGTTTTTCTAGGTCATTTTTCAGTTTTGTGGTTTTTAAGAATATCCTAACTTTGTTTCAAAACTTAGCTAAGGTTGCGAGACAAAGGCAGTCTACTCTTATGGCTAAGCCAGCTGATTTTTCAAGGTTAGATGAAGTCTTAAGAGAAACCTAGGGTTTACCTAGTTTGTCACTGATTCAAACAAGTTTCATCATAATTACCTATATTAGGCAGTGCTTGAAAAAGGCTGCTTTTTACTCTCAAAGTGTTCTTGAATAAAGGGTTTTCTGAGGTATTAGAAACACTCAGTTCCCCAGTGGAGTCGCCAGAAATGTTAGGTCTCTGTAATTTATTAGCAAGATTGGGAGAGTCCAAT
Organism: Pinus albicaulis; assembly: GCA_034641835.2. Lineage (NCBI taxonomy): Eukaryota > Viridiplantae > Streptophyta > Pinopsida > Pinales > Pinaceae > Pinus > Pinus albicaulis. The sequence goes on from CM076569.1 coordinate 653,637,290, forward strand.
CACAGAGTTAACATCATTTCAACCAAACTTTGGGATTCTAGGATCTAGCCCTCCTGAATCCGGAGAGGGATCTCTCCAATATGTACAAAGATGGATATTGTCTTTGAAAAGCTTAAGGTAATGATATTAGGCTAGTTATGAAGGCCAAGGGTTTTGTTTTGTTTTGGATGGTTGAGCACGAAATGCTACTTGAGGAGAAAGTCCTAAGTGCAAAAAGTTTCAAAAGTGAGAAGTTGCAAGCAAATAGAACAGTTTTGGCAGATAGATAGATATAACGCTGGTTTTTAGTCCATTGGGCTATGGAGTCATAGCTAGGCTTTAATTGAACAACAACATCAAGTGTGATCCAAGGGGCAAGTCATCTATACCACAAGATTATTGAGATTAAAATGATGAAATGGAAACATTAAAATGTTGGAGGGGTGGAAACTGATAATAATTTCTCAGAGGATTTATAGTCAGTCCTAACAAGAAAAGCCTCTTAAGTAATTGTTTTAAAACCAACCAAGGACAGGGCTAACCATAGACTTCTTGGGCAAGTTCTTATTAAAGCAGCTTAATTGACAAACAATCCAGTAATCCACATAATTACCTTCAGAAAGTATGAAAACACATAAGAAAAAAAGAGTGTAACTTAAGATCAGATAAAGTACTTTTAAACCTAGTCTGCTTTCAGTCAACACCAAGGGAAACTTTCAGAATCTGCCTTTGGAGAAAAGAATCTAGGAATCCGGGCAAACCATATCTTCTCTAGTCTAACTTTAATAGCAAATAATGGAAATAACATTCGAGAACAATGTTTGAGCAAACAGAAGGACGAGGGAACGCCAACATTCCTAATTGTTTAAACTGTATTGAATCATTCTTAAATAAACAAATCTGAAGAAAACATTAAGATAAAGATTTCTCAGCCAGAGAAGGTTACTGCTATACAGAAAATCCTAACCCTGTTTAAACTGTTCTTTACAGAGGGAAAATGAACAATATGGCATACATAAAAGGAAAACGATTAACAAAGAAAGAAGCACTTCACCAGTGGTAAAGACCAGGATCCCAAGAAACAACTTTTATATTGATGTCAAACCAGTTACAATCTTCAAGTCCAATGTTTCAGTTCAGCAATCATCTTCACTATTCAACCTAACTACTCTAGCGCAAATAGAGCTTCAAGGGCCAGTGAACACTATGTACAAATAGAAGTCTCGAGCTCAAGTGTATTTCAAAGTTCTGCAACCAACAATTTCTCATCTTCTGTAGAAGTACTTATAGGAAGATGAGGAGGTGAGATTTTAACAAAATATCTCAAGGATAGTTAATGCAGAGTGAAGACTTCTCGGCCCTTTGAGAGGCTCGAGGGAGAAATTTACAGGTGGATCACTACATTAACTATTTCACAATAAATATCAAAGCTCGGTGGAAGCTTCGTTTGACTTTGAGGCTCTGTGTATGTTTGGAGTAACTCTGCAGATATTTATTCATTGGTTTCCTTGCAGAAATAACTTCTTGGCGATGCTGGAGGCAGATATTTCTTCGAGCAATAACTTCGGCCTCTGTTCTGAATGGTTTGAGGCGACAGGTGGCTCTTTGGTAGCTGAGGAATCAATTTGCCTCAAGTTGTGGCGGTGGAGGCTATCTGTCTGATAAAACACTTTAGGTTTTCTTTAAACTGTGTTTTGAGTCGGGGATTAGGCTTTTGATAACTGTCTTAGCCGTAATCCCCGTAATATTGTCTTCAATCTTCTTCTACTGTGCTTTATTCTCAAAACTGATACTCTTTGACTGTTCTTTCAAATAAAACAGTGTCTTGTCGATGTGCAGGGCCGCGCTGGGCTTTTCGGCATCAATGCTCATGAAACATTGACAAATCATTGAATCCAACCGTGTTAATGGTTCCTTTTAGTAGCTTCGAAGGCGCAGGAAACGTCTTTCCCAACCCTCGGCTTTTCTTCGTGATACAACGGAAAACCATTGAAAACACCTGCATAAAAAAAAAACAATTAAGAAATCCTGCGAAATGGGTTAGACTGCTTCAGAAGGCAGGAGAGGAGTGTAGCCGTCGGATGAAGGCAACCAATGGTGGAGATCTGCATAGAAAGGCAAAAAGGATAGCGGGAGAAGAATAAGGAGGAGCAGTTTTGGACCGTCCGATCTGGACACGTGGACGGTCCAGATCTAATCGGAGGGTCTCAATCGGGGGTGGCAGAAAAGGGGATGCGATTGAAAATTCCAGTGCGATTAAGCGCTGGCCGTTGATCTGCAGATCAGATCAACGGCGGAAAACGAATCAACGGGTTTTGAAATGGCTGTAAGACTTGCGATCGGAGGGAATAAGGACCGTTGGATAGGGGGGAAATGGACGGCCCAGATTTAATCGGAGGATCGCAATCGGGGAGGTCACAAAACAACATGCGATTGAAACTTTGCGATTGAGCCCTTTGCGATTGAGCGCTGGTCGTTGATCTGAGGACCAGATCGACGGCGGGGAATGAATCGGAGGTAATTGCAAGGGGGTGAAACATTGCGATGCGATTTTGCGCGGACCGTTGGATCAAGGATTAGATCAACGGTCAAGAATAAATCGGAGGGAGAGCAGGATCGGAAGATCGGAGGTATGGACTGCGATTGATCGGAGGGCACACTTGAAGCATTGCGATTGCGATCGGGCGGGGGGCTGCGATTAGCGCTCCACCGTCAGATCTCCGCGGAAGATCAACGGTGCGGAACGCATCGCCAGACTTATTGTTATAAATAAATCGTATCGGAGTTTTGACTATTTACAAAGGATTTGTGCACCCGCCCGACTTCTGATTGCGATTAGCGCTTGGGACTTAAGCGCTTGGTCCCAGCGCCGGGGCATGTGCGGGGAAGTGGTTTGAAAGGGGCTAGCGGGAGGGGGCTTACGCCTATATTAAGGTTGGAAGGTGGGTTTTGGCCTATTTAAATGGAATTTGAAGGCCAATGAAGGGAACGATAGAGGGGTAAGGGAGGAAAATGGCCAACCAAGGTTAGGGGAAGGATTTAAATGGGATTTTGGGGGTTTGGCACAGCTCAAAAATAAGTTTTAAACCGTGTCAGGAGGATTTTCACGAATGGAGGGAGGAACTTATGAAAAGTAGGGAAATAATATGGAGAAAAAGGGGAAGTAAATGAAGGTTAGTTATGAGTGGGAGAAAGGGGAAAGATGAAAGGTTTTGAGAAGAGGAGAAATGACGATCTTTCAGCAGTTTTTCAGTTGGAATCAGCAGAAATTCCCGTATATAAAAAATGGGACAGCAAATGAGGATTTTGGACAGAGGCATGAGGCCTACAAGGAGTCTTCAAGAGCCAACAATTTTTAGTAATGAAAGATTGTTCCTTGAAGGCTCAAAACAGATTTAGCCACCTTTTGGTATAACAAAATATTATAGGTGGCTAACAGTTGGATTCCTGCCCTTCATTCCTAATAAAACTTATAATTGATTAATTTATTTTTATTTTTAGTTATATATATATATATATATATATATATATATAAATTTTTTTTTTTTTTTCTAAGTAATACTGATCTATTAACAAGCTGATAATTTTACATCGAGACCGAAGTCAAAAGCTACTGCCTTGAAGGCAGAAGATTCAGGAAAAACCAAAGAATTGGACTGTCAAAACCCACGCAGGGGTGCAGAATAGGATTTCTCCAAAAAATTCTTTGACCCAGAAAGGACAAAAAAGGGCCAGAAAGCTTCATAGCAACCAAAACAAGAAAAACCCAAGAAGTTGGGTGACATAAACAGAGAAAAAGACCAAGCCACGAACCCATTAGTCGACCGGATTCTCCTCCACGATCCTGCAGCCTCCGGTGGCAAGCATAGCAGGAGCAAGATCAACCTGAGAAGCCGGGGGACCAGGCTCAGCAGAGAGCATGTCTTCATCAGGAACAAAGTCTGCAGGGCGAGACGGAGGCTGCAAAGGAGTGCTGCCACTGCCCAGATTGAAATGAGAAACCGGGAGGTGAGCAGAGTTCTGGAACAAAGCAGGGCCGCACACTTCAAGCCTCGTGCAAGCTGCCTTCTATAAAATCACCGAGAGAATGGCGGTAATCCCTGGCGATCGAGGGAAAACGAAAGTAAAACCCGAGCAGAGTCTTCCGTCAGATACAGAGGCAAAGCAGACGAGCGACGGGAATGGGGACAAAACAGATTTAGCCACCTTTTGGTATAACAAAATATTATAGGTGGCTAACAGTTGGATTCCTGCCCTTCATTCCTAATAAAACTTATAATTGATTAATTTATTTTTATTTTTAGTTATATATATATATATATATATATATATATATAAATTTTTTTTTTTTTTTCTAAGTAATACTGATCTATTAACAAGCTGATAATTTTACATCGAGACCGAAGTCAAAAGCTACTGCCTTGAAGGCAGAAGATTCAGGAAAAACCAAAGAATTGGACTGTCAAAACCCACGCAGGGGTGCAGAATAGGATTTCTCCAAAAAATTCTTTGACCCAGAAAGGACAAAAAAGGGCCAGAAAGCTTCATAGCAACCAAAACAAGAAAAACCCAAGAAGTTGGGTGACATAAACAGAGAAAAAGACCAAGCCACGAACCCATTAGTCGACCGGATTCTCCTCCACGATCCTGCAGCCTCCGGTGGCAAGCATAGCAGGAGCAAGATCAACCTGAGAAGCCGGGGGACCAGGCTCAGCAGAGAGCATGTCTTCATCAGGAACAAAGTCTGCAGGGCGAGACGGAGGCTGCAAAGGAGTGCTGCCACTGCCCAGATTGAAATGAGAAAACTGGGAGGCAGGAGCAGAAGTCTCCATGGGAACAGCAGGCTGCACACTTGAAGCCTCAGGCAAGCTGTCTTCTATAAAAATCACCGAGAGAATGGCGGTAATCCTCGGGCGATTGAGGGAACTCTGGAAAGTAAACCGAGCAGAGCCTGTTGTATTAGCAGAGGCAGCAGACGAGCGACGGGAATGGGGACCCCAGTACGAGCAGAAATCCAGAGAGCGCCCCCGGCCGCATTGGAGTGTGAGGAGTGTAAATAAGACATGCTGTGGAGCAGCTGTCCATTTAACTCTGCGTACCACAGGGGCAGGTGTCGGCTTGTCATGCCGCCCATCCGTCCCATACCATTAACTAAGCTTGGAAACACCCGCATCCGGGGAGTTTTATATTTTTATTATTTTTATTATTATTATGTATTTAATTCTTAATTAATTAATTAATTTATTTTTATTTTTATTATTATTATTTATTTAATTAAAAATTTTATGGTTCTATTTTATTTTTATTATTTTTTTAGTTTTATCTTTATTTTTTTATTTTTTCAAAATGATAATTGTTTGATGAATTTTGGAATCACATAGCATTTAATTATTAAAAATAAAATAATTATATAAATTCAAACCATAAATATTATTTATTATTTTTAACATTTAATTTATCTGATAATAATAAAAATACATATATAGATGTATAAACATCTATTATATTCTTTAAATATATTAAATTAATAATAATTATTTTTATTAAAATAAATATAAATATATAAAAGAATATATTTTATTAAAATTAATATATATAAATGTATAACGTTTAAATTATAAACTTTAATAATTTGATTTACTCTTTTTAATATAGAATAAAAATTATTATTATTTAAGTCAAACTAGCCGTTATTTCACAAACGGCTAGTGGTAGCTTTACTTTCTATTTAAAGGGGTTACTTGATCAGTTTTTCCATCTTGTCTTGATGATGAACCACACTGGCTGGTTCGAAATGCGTCGACCAAATCTTTTCTGATGTGATTTTCACCGAAAGATTTTAATCACTCTTATTATTATTATTATCATTAAATATAATACTCATATTAATATATTATAATATTAATATTATTAAATTTAATAACTTTCGAGTAATACAATATTAAATTTATTATATTATAATATATATAAATGTATCATGATATATATTAACTCTAGATATATATGGGAGGGAAGAACAAAGATATAGAGTGATTGAGGTGGAGATATAGGGGGGATTGACAAGGGAGAGATGGAGATAAACTAAAGGAAAGGGGAGAGGAGGAATGAAGAGCGAGAGAGGGAGACACAAATATGGAGGAGGGAGAGAGAGAAGGAGAGGGGGAGGGAGATAGTGATAGGATTAGAGGAGACAGAGATGGAGGAAGAGAGAGGGGGGTAAGAGATAAAGGGAGAGAGAGATGGCAGAAGAGAGGGGGAGGTAAGAGAGAAGGGGAGAGATATGAAGGACCAAAGAGAGGACTAGAGAGAGGGAGGGATAGAGAGAAGTTGGAGGGGGAGAGAGGGAGGGAAGAAGAAATAGAGAGAGAGAGAGAGAGAGTGGCAAGGGAGATATGGAGAGAGTGTGTGTATGTTTAGGGGTGAGAAAAGAGACAAATTAGGATGTATGGAGAGAAGGGGGGAGAGAAGGAGAGAGGGAAGGATATAGTAATGTAGTTGGAGAGAGAGAGAGAGAGATGGGAAAGAGAGAGGGGAAGGATGAGAGAGAGGAGGAGAGAGGGATCGATAGAGAGATGGAGTTGGAGGGGGAGAGAGGTAGGAAATAAGAAATATAGAGAGTGAGAAGTGGAGAGAGAGAAGGAGTGACAAGGGAGAGACAGAGAGAGTGTGTGTATGTTTGGGGGTGAGATAAAGAGACAAAGAAGGAGAGAGGGAGGGAAATAGTAACATAGTTGGTGGGTGAAAAGAGAAAGAGAGAGAGAGAGAGATGGGAAAGAAAGGGAAAGAGAGGAAGGAAGAGAGAGGACGTGAGAGAGTAGAGAGAGGGAGGGAAAGAGAGATGGACTTGGAGGGGGAGAGAGAGGGAGGTAAAAAGAAAGACATAGAGATATAAAGGTGGAGAGAGAGAGAGAGATAAGGAAGATTGAGAGAGAGGGAGAGAGGATAGAAGGACGAAAGAGAGATATTAGCAAGGAAGAGGGAGAGAAGGGGAAGATAGAGATATAGATGGAAGGTGAAGATAGGGAAGAAGAGAGAGATGGGGAGAGGGAGGGAGTGAAAAAGAGATTGATAGATATGGAGTGCGAGAGCATGTGTGTTTAGGGGGGTGAGATAAAGAGACAAAAAATAAGAGATGGAGGCGGATATAAATATGGATGGAGGGTGGAGAGAGGGAAGAATATTTCTTGCACTAAATGGATTGATTTAAGTGGATATGGTGATTTCTAATCTTATTTGATTGTTTGCACTAGATTCATCGATTTTAGTGTAGATATTTATTTCCAATAATATTTGATTACTTGCACTAGATGCATTGATTTCAGTGTAGGTGGTGATTTATAATACTATTTGATTGCTTGCATTGGATGTGTTGATTTCAATGTAGATGTTGATTTATAATTATATTTGATTGCTTGCACTAGATGCATTGATTTCAATGTAGATGATTTCTAATCCTATTTGATTGTTTACACTAAATGCATTGATTTCAGTGAAGTTATGTTCTAATCTTATTTGATTGCTTGCATTAAATGCATTTATTTTAATGTAGATGTTGCTTTATGATTTGATGTAATTGGATATATGATGGTACATTAATTTTAAAGTGATTGGATTAACAATATGCATTGATTTTAGTGTAAGCACAAAACGGTATTGACAATGCACATTGATTTTTTTGTTATAGTAATCGAACCTATTAATATTGGAGAGCAAGAGAGAAAAGGTATCATGTTTACTACAACAGCTTGAGCTAAATATTTAAATGATTTACAATTTAAATTTTCTTTTTCATATAATCGATATGAAAAGATGACAAAACTAATGAGGGTGACAATAAGAATAGTAGAAGAGAATAGTTTGAGATTGATCACAACGAAGACTATTTGTAACATGACTACATTCTTATTATTCATATTTTCTATCTTTCAACATTATTATTGTCACATTGCATTCAAAAAAATTATTTCATCATTAAAGTTATTAACAATATTTATCATCTCAACAAACTGAGGTAACTAAGAAAATTTAAAATTAAAATGACCAAGTTAATCTAGAAATATTTAGCATATTTAAAATGATTATATCAATATTGATATATTTATGTATTATTGATAAAATTAATCATAGCTTCGATAGATTTTCCTTGGCAGCACACCACTGAAACCAGCCTAAATCCATCTTAACTCTGGATCTATCAAGCGCTGAGAGGGATCAAATCTCTCGAGGTGCAAACCTTTCCTCAAGTTTTGCACTCAAAAAAGAGGTTTTCACCTCGAGAGATTTGATCCCTCTCAGCGCTTGATAGATCCGGAGTTAAGATGGATCTAGGCTGGTAATTATATTTTCGAGTTTAATATATAGGACAAGACCTTTCCTTACCTAACTTTCAATCAACTTTTATAATTACAAAGTTCGAACCCAGTGAACTCAATGGATCTAATTGATCTCATGACCAGCTTCAAAAATAAGTGAATACCTTGCAGACTAGTGTTGCTCTCTTAAAGACAAAGAATGAAAGATTTCATTATTAGCTGGAGACAACACATACCCAGTTGGAAGATCAGGCTTTCCTCTTTTAGACCGCTATCTTGCAGAGGTATGATTACAAATATAGAAAGGTTAATGTCTTTGAAATAAAGTTTCTTTCAGAATCTAATGAATGAATTTTGAGAGAAAACAAATTCACTTGATGATATAGAGGATGAAGTTAAGACCCTCTCTCCTACATAAATTAATGGTTTGAAGGATAGGACTAGTAGGTTGGAAGAAGCCCATACCTCACTATAGAATGAGGCTGCCTGACCTCTATTGATGAGCTTTGTGAAGAAGTTTCTCCCTTCAAGCGGATAATGTTCGGTTATTCAATGAATACCAAGAACTGAATCAATATTATGAATTGATGAGCTTTGTGAAGAAGTTGCTCCCCTTCAAGCAGATAATGTTTGGTTATTCAATGAATAGCAAGAACTGAATCAATATTATGATCTCTTGCTACTGCATATGAATGAGAAAGATGATTTTGATGGTATGACACCTTCTCATGCTTTTTTGGCTACTAATGTTGCATTTTCTTCTAGTTTCGATAAACATACTACAGGTATTTAATCCTGACCGTTAAACTAAGATGGGCTATAATCTTGATTCAATTCGATTCCTTATTTCATAGACAACAATGTAATAAAAAATCTTTATATTAAATCCAAGGAGGTTAAAAACCTCGCTCAATACTTAGACACATGCTTTTTATGTGCTTCAATTTAAATATTGTTGTTTGTATGGTATTATTCTCTTTATTCCACATCCATAAGAATAGTTCGGGGGTGACAATAAGAATAGTAGAAGAGAATAGTTTGAAATTTATCACAACGAAGACTATTTGTAACATGAGTACATTCTTATTATTCACATTTTCTATCTTTCAATATTATTATTGTCACATTGAATTCAAAAAAATTATTTCATCATTTTTCATCATTAAAGTTATTAACAATATTTATCATCTCAAAAAACTGAGGTAACTAAGAAAATTTAAAATTAAAATGACCAAGTAAATCTCAGAAATATTTAGCATATTTAAAATGATTATATCAATATTTGATATATTTACGTATTATTGATAAAATTAATCATAGATTCGATATATTTTCCTTGGCAGCACACCATTGAAACCAGCCTAGATCCATCTTAACTCCGGATCTATCAAGTGCCGAGAGGGATCAAATCTCTCAAGGTGCAAACTTTTCCTCAAGTTTTGCACTCAAAAAAGAGGTTTTCACCTCGAGAGATTTGATCCCTCTCGATGCTTGATAGATCCAGAGTTAAGATGGATCTAGGCTAGTTTCAATGGTGTGCTGCCAAGGAAAATCTATCGAAGCTATGATTAATTTTATCAATAATACGTAAATATATCAAATATTGATATAATCATTTTAAATATGCTAAATATTTCTGAGATTAACTTGGTCATTTTAATTTTAAATTTTCTTAGTTACCTCAGTTTGTTGAAATGATAAATATTGTTAATAACTTTAATGATGAAAAATGATGAAATAATTTTTTTGAATGCAATGTGACAATAATAATGTTGAAAGATAGAAAATGTGAATAATAATAATGTACTCATGTTACAGATAATATTCGTTGTGATCAATCTCAAACTATTCTCTTCTACTATTCTTATTGTCACCCTCGAACTATTCTCTTCTACTATTCTTATTGTCACCCTCGTTAGTTTTGTCATCTTTTCATATCGATTATATGAAAAAGAAAATGTAAATCGTAAATCATTTAAATATTTAGCTCGAGCTATTGTAGTAACCATGACACCTTGTCTCTCTTGCTCTCCAATATTAATAGGTTAAATTACTATAAAACAAAAATCAATGTGCATTGTCAATACCGTTTTTTGGTTACACTAAAATCAATGCATAATGTTAATCCAATCACTTTAAAATTAATGTACCATCATATATCCAATTACATCAAATCATAAATCAACATCTACATTAAAATCAATGCATTTAATGCAAGTAATCAAATAAGATTAGAAAATAACTTATATATTGAAATCAATGCATTTAGTGCAAACAATAAAATAGGATTAGGAATCATCTACATTGAAATCAATGCATTTAGTGCAAACAATCAAATATAATTATAAATCAACATCTACATTGAAATCAACAGATCCAGTGCAAGCAATCAAATAGTATTAGAAATCACCACCTACACTGAAATCAATGCATCTAGTGCAAGTAATCAAATATCATTAGAAATAAATATCTACACTAAAATCGATGAATCTAGTGCAAACAATCAAATAGGATTAGAAATCACCATCTCCACTTAAATCAATCCATCTAATGTAAGAAATATTCTTCCCTCTCTCCACCCTCCATCCATATCTATATCCCCCTCCATCTCTTATTTTTTGTCTCTTTATCTCACCCCCCTAAACACACATGTTCTCGCACTCCATATCTATCAATCTCTTTGTCACTCCCTCCTTCTCCCCATGTCTCTCTTCTTCCCTATCTTCACCTTCCATCTATATCTCTATCTTCCCCTTCTCTCCCTCTTCCCCGCTAATATCTCTCTTTCCTCCTTCTGTCCTCTCTCTCTCTCTCTCCATCTTCCTTATCTCTCTCTCTCTCTCCACCTTTATATCTCTGTCTTTATTCTTACCTCCCTCTCTCTCCCCCTCCAAGTCCATCTCTATTTCCCTCCCTCTCTCTACTCTCTCACATCCTCTCTCTGCCTTCCGCTCTTTCCCTCTCTCTCTCTCTCTCTCTCTCTCTCTCTCTCTCTCTTTATTCACCCACCAACTATGTTACTATTTCCCTCCCTCTCTCCTTATCTCTCATTCTCTCCCCCCTTATCTCCATCTCTCCTTCTTTGTCTCTTTATCTCACCCCCAAACATACACACTCTCTCTATCTCTCCCTTGTTACTCATTCTCTCTCTCCACTTCTCACTCTCTATATTTCTTATTTACTACCTCTCTCCCCCCCCAACTCCATCTCTATATTGATCCCTCTCTCCTCCTCTCTCTCGCCCTTCCTCTCTCTCCCTTTCTCTCCTACCTCCCTCTCTCGTCACTGATCTCTCTCTCTCTCTCTCTCTCTCTCTCTCTCTCTCCAATACTCTTTCTTCCCCCATAATTCTCCTCCTCTCTCTCAATTCCTCTCTCTCATCCTTCCCCTCTCTCTTCCCCATCTCTCTCTCTCCAACTACATTAATATATCCCTCCCTCTCTCCTTCTCTCCCCCCTTCTCTCCATACATCCTACTTTGTCTTTTTTCTCACCCTTAAACATACACACTCTCTCTCCATATCTCCCTTGGCACTCACTCTCTCTCTCTCCACTTCTCTTTCTCTATATATTTCTTCTTCCCTCCCTCTCTCCCCCTCCAACTTCTCTCTATCCCTCTCGGTGCTTGATAGATCCGGAGTTAAGATGGATCTAGGCTAGTAATGATATTTTCGAGTTTAAAATATAGAACAAGACCTTTCCTTACCTAACTTTCAATCAAATTTTATAATTACAAAGTTCGAACCTAGTGAACTCAATGGATCTAATTGATCTCATGACCAGCTTCGAAAATAAGTGAATACCTTGCATACTAGTGTTGCTCTCTTAAAGACAAAGAATGGAAGATTTCATTATTAGCTGGAGACAACACATACCCAGTTGGAAGATCAGGCTTTCCTCTTTCAGACCGCTATCTTGCAGAGGTATGATTACAAATATAGAAAGGTTAATGTCTTTGAAATAAAGTTTCTTTAAGAATCTAATGAATGAATCTTGAGAGAAAAAAAATTCACTTGATGATCTAGAGGAGGAAGTTAAGACCCTCTCTCCTACATAAATTAATGGTTTGAAGGATAGGATTAGTAGGCTGGAAGAAGCCCATACCTCGCTAGAGAATGAGGCTACTTGACCTCTATTGATGAGCTTTGTGAAGAAGCTTCTCCCTTCAAGCGGATAATGTTCGATTATTCAATGAATACCAAGAACTGAATCAATATTATGAATTGATGAGATTTGTGACGAAGCTGCTCCCCTTCAAGCAGATAATGTTTGGTTATTCAATGAATAGTAAGAACTGAATCAATATTATGATCTCTTGCTACTGCATATGAATGAGAAAGATGATGTTGATGGTATGACACCTTCTCATGCTTTGTTGGCTACTAATATTGTATATTCTTCTAGTTTCGATAAACATACTACAAGTATTTGATCCTGACCGTTAAACTAAGATGGGCTATAATCTCGATTCAATTCGATTCCTTATTTCATAGACAACAATGTAATCAATAACCTTTATATTAAATCCAAGGAGGTTAAAAACCTCGCTCAATACTTAGACACGTGCTTTTTATGTGCTTCAATTTAAATATTGTTGTTTGTATGGTATATGATCATAATATTGAAAAGGGTTGTGTTTGGAATATATAAGAAGAGCAGTGGGTGATATAAATGATATGGTGGAATATATAAGAAGAGCAGTGGGTGATATATTGTTGTTTGTATGGTATTATTCTATTTATTCCACATCCATATATGATCATAATATTGAAAAGGGTTATGTTTGGAATATATAAGAAGAGCAGTGGGTGATATAAATTCTATTGTGCGATTGCATTTTTAGACTCTGTGGATGCAAAAATTTCATTTGTTGGGCCGTTTAGATTTTGCATTTCGTCCCGTGGCATCTTTGGTGATTGCTTCTTTCATCTTCTACATTCCCGCCTTTTGTTGCAAATAATTTATCGTTATGCTATGGTTTGCCATGTACTTTTTTATTATGTGAAAGCCTCCTTTCTGCATGCATGGCTCATTGGTTATCATATCGATAGCCCTATTAAGTCAACATTTTGTTACATAGGCGGAACATAGATTTGTTTCCTTTTTCTCAAGCCATTAATGATAACAATAATGACATGTCAAACATATACCATGTTAAAAGAAAATTTATATGATTATCAATATCATTAATTTATAAATCACTTTGAATATACCAGTTATTGCTTTGCTAAAAAAACATTTACATTAAGAAGTATGGTTTCACTTTGTGTTTTTGCATTAAATAATTTTAATAGTATAATAGGCAAATGAAACATTCCCCATAATGTTTATATTAAAAAAGAAAACATAATTATAGTAACAAATACATATAATGAAATACTATACACATTATTGTAGGAAAACCCCAATAGAATGAAGACGTATATTTTTATATTTTATAATGGTAAAAATAATTTTTCCGAAAGATTGTATGTGGAGGTAAAATTGGCAACATCAATTGGGGTGGACGTTTCATGCTTTCAAATTTTGCTACTTAAATGTGTTTGCAAGAGAAGACCAATGTGTTAAAAAGATTGTGTAAGGTTTACATTGTTTTGGAGAGGAGGCAATTCAATTTTTTTTTTCACTAAGAAGGTTGCTATATTATATTTGAAAAAAAGATAGGGAGGTTTCCTTGTTACATTCTGATGGCGATGAGGACAACCAAGGAGGGGTATAATGACAAAATATCGAGACTCCAATGTGTCGACTATTAGTGCTATACTGCATTACAGATTCAAGGTAAATTCTAACAAATTGCGAAAGCATAAGTGTGAATTTAAAAGACATTAACAAAAGAGAGAGAGGAGGAATGAGGATTAGTCAATGCTGATTGGCCGTCGAGTTGAAGCATCTTTATTGTCTTGATTGTCATCTGGATTTGCATTTTTGACATTGTTTGAGCTGGAACTTGGTGCAGAGTGTTTGTCTAGCATATATTTCAGGATATGGAGGGATTCTTCCACATGTGCACATCGATTTGAGGCAAACAAAAGTTGTTGCTAACAGTACTGTGCATGTTGCTTAAGAAAGGCAATATCCAATTGATGCTTTTCTTCCATGATCTTTAGTTTTCCACAAATCAGTGTCATTTTCGCTTGAAGGTTTGCACAATGGAAGCAATTTTAACTTCTCATGTTGTCTCCAAATATCTGAGTAGAGAATCGTGCAACAGTCAGTTGATGAGTCGAAGAGCTGAGAAGATACACGAGGAGGCCGAGGTTGAAGGCATATAGCACTACAGAGGCAGAAGCTAGATTAAAAACTCTACACAGCAGTGGAGGGAGGCCGTAACTGCCACAAGATACGACAGGAGGCAAAGTAAATTTAGGGACAGGGAAGATCAGGAAGACAAGATAGCAGGACATTATCTGGAACAAAAATATTGCACGCCAACCTTTGGCCAAAAGTCTCAACCTTTTTGTGGCTTCTAAGCAAAAGGAAAATCCCGACCTAGGATAACATTCTCAAATGAGGCTTCTATGGGCCCTTGTTCTTCCCTTTGTTTCGCTCCAACCAAAAAACAATTGATCACCTTCTAGACAATTGCCCTATGGAAAACTTCCTTTGGGATCGGGTGGCTATGTTATGCAAAACAAAAAATTGGGTCTAGGGGAATGTGGTCCACACCATCCGCTCTTGGCACCCATACCCCTTCCACAGTCCTCTTCTTAATCGCCTCTGGAAAATAATCTCGGGATTCGTTGTTTGGGAGACCTGGAAGGAGAGAAATAGACGGATATTCAATGGCAAGAGCTACTCCCTAGAAGGGATCTAGGCCATCCTCAAGGGGCATATACAAGAAATGATGTTCCTCAATCGTTGGTCTCAAGAGGACATGCCAACCTCTCCTCAAGAAAATCTCATATTACAGAATTGGAACTTCACAACTCAAATCCCTTGTACGCCAGCCAACCACTCTGCCCTGACACCCTCTAGTTCCTCGATGTGGAGACCACCCCCTCCAGGTGATTTTAAATTGAACTTCGATTGTGCCTCCAAAGGCAATCCAGGGGAATTTGGCTTCGATGGTCTATTCCACAACAGTCAGGGAAAAATTCTCAAGATCTTCCATGGTTATTTAGGATGGGACTCCAACAACGCTACTGAGCTGGAAGGTCTCTTCCAGGGACTCTAAATTGTAGTCATAGAATTTTTCTCCCCCTCACTGTGGAAGGGGATTCCCAACTCATTGTCAACATGGGTTCTAAGCTCCAGAATGGATCCATCTCGGCCAAGGTATCTCTAAGATGACAACTTGTGGTGACCATGGCCATGTTGGAAAGCATAATCACTCAGATTAGTGCCACACATTTCAACCACGTGCGAAGGGAAGCCAACAAAGTGGCAAACATACTAGCCAATGAAGGCATTGACGTGGTAACTGATCTCTTCATTAACAACTTCCACACCCTGCCCACCAGCACTCTCAGGTCCCACTGTGAGGACTTGGCTCAACAGGACATCAACCCCCCAGACACGGGTGTTAGGAGGAACGACGGAGTGCATGCGAGGGGACAGATGGCTCCCATATGTGAGCCACTTGCCTCATTTTCTCCCCCCCCTCCCCGTCTTAATGTATAAGCGTGTGAGGAGTACTGTATCGGGTTGGAAAATCGTCGACATGCTAATGGGAATGTTGAGAGTTATTGATATTCAGGAAGGGCATCACACAAAACATAGAGATGAGGTCAGCCGCCAAAGGACGCATGCGCGGGAAGCTTCCCTCCTCACGAGTCTTACCCTTCAAGTCACCTTCAATCAAGATTTTCATCCCATTGTGCTAAGCGTCCTGGTGAGATTCCATAGAAGGGTCTTCTGCAGTGAGGTATGGGAGAGGAGGACACTCTAGTTGCTTTCCTACATCCAGCCATCCCTCATGCCAAGGCGAAAAATGAGATGTATGCATGGGGCACACTTCAGTGTGCAGGTCCTTGATGATGATGACGAGGTCCCCGAAAAGCGAGAAGCTTTCGGCTACAAGCCTGACATCCCTATGCACATTCGCTACCAATTTGATGCGATGGAGTTGGGAGCCCTGGTTGGTTCTGCAAAATCCTGAATTACCTTGGTGAGGTGCTATTGGCTCGTGAAGAATTTTTTTGTTGCCTCACTGGTTCACTGTCAACTCTCGGTGGACAAGCTGAATCACCAAATCATCTAAGGTAACCATACATTGGAAAAAGCTTGCGAGGTCATGGACCTTATCTTCTATGACCATGAGATTCGTTTCCATGTGGGAGGGCAGCAGGCGGCGACTATCTTCCACCCCCTGCCTTTCGTTGCCCTCAAACTTCCAAGTCCTACGACGCCTATGAGACCCAAGCCCAGGAGAACCAGAATGGGGCCAAGAGCGCAGGTTAACAGGTTCTAGACAGATGGGAGAGATGCAAATGCCTCCACCTCCTCTGCAAGTAGGTCGGTTGTGGAAGGTGATGGCAATGCTGAAAAGGGCGTGACAGAAGAAAGGGTGGCGGCGATGCTCGCGAGTGGTGGCGCTCCCTCCGACAGAAAAATGGATCACAAAGAAAGTCTTGACAGTCTGCATGCCGAACAGGTGGCTGGTCACGTGGCCGAACCCAAGGATTTCGATTGTACTCCCTCTAGCCCCTATGCCTATTGTATTTTGGAGGGATTACCTCCCTAGTTTTTTATGCTTTCTAGTGTCTATCTATCAATTTGGCAGAATCTCAAGTTTGCCTTTTTTTTTTTTTTTTTGTTAAACAAGACTTTATATCTATTTGTTTGGCTTTTAGCTATGCTTTTGAACATGTTGCGACTGGTGGGTTGGTTTCCCTTTATTGGGCAACCCACCAGTGCCAATCAAACTCTGATTTTGATTGCGTCAGGGGTTGATTGTCGTGGCTCCCCTGAATGCTCTGGTCACCTAGCCTATAATATATTTTTGTACAATAATTGAATAGTTGGAACTTTACAAAAAAAAATATAATTATCTTACGGTTTATATACCTTGGGTTTATAATATTAATCCCTTGGGTTTAATATTATTTCCTTCGGTTTATAATATCTTTTGGTTTTATCTTGATCCCTTAGCTGAATAATATCAATTCGTTGGGTTCATTTTCCTAGGGTATAATATTATTCATCAGGTTTATAATATTGATCATAGAGTTTAATATAAATCCCTTGGGTTTATAATCATGGTTAACCATGCACAACCATTGTCCAATGTCACATTGTGACAAAGATTGTCTCAATATGAAAATCAACCATGGTCAAATGTCACATTGTGACGAAGATTGTCTCAATATGAAAATCAACAATGGGAAAAGATGGTCAACCATGTTTATTTTAGGGTTAGTTTATATACCTAGGGTTTATAGTATTAATCCCTTGGGTTTATAATCACTTGGGTTTTTAGTGTTAATCCCTTCGATTTTTTTCTTTTTCTAAGCTAGGTAGAACTACATCTTCATCATCATGTCCAAATACATCATCTCGATCAGGGCAGGGAATTGAACCGGTGACTTACCATCAAGGAGTGTCTAAACAACACACCTGATCATTGTTTATCCAGGACCCCATGGACTAATCCCTTCAATTTTTTATTCCCCACAGTTTATTATTATGTGTATTTTTTTAATATAAATAAATTATTATTCATTAATAATCATTAAAAATTAATTAAATTATTAATTAATTATTCAATGTCCACGGTGTTTTAGATAAACGATGATTGGGTGCTTTGTTAAGGCACTCCTTGATGCGAAGTCACGAGTTCAATTCCCCTCCCGATTAGGATGATATATTAGACATGTTGAAGATGTAGTCCTGCGAAGCTTTAAAAAAATATTTAACATTTATTATTATTTAATATTTATTGTTATTATTTTTTTAATTATTTAATAATAATATTAATTGAAAAGAGTATAAATTTTAATTAATAACGATAATCTTAATAATAACAATTATTATTTTTAAAATAATAATAATAATAATAATTTGATGTATAAGAAGAAGCTTTACAACATGGAATCCAAAAGGCTCCCAAATTTTCTTCCAACTGTAGTCAAAACCCCCATCTTCGCCTCAAGCGCGGATGGCATAAGGATGCACAGTCTTGGCTCAACCATTGGGGAATTAAGGAGGAGCTCAGTATGGGAAGCAAAGATAGTGTCAAAAATACTATTACCTCCAAGTTTAAGGACAAGTTGTTGGAGGATAGGGAGCTAGAGGGTAAAAGGAAGCTAAGATACTATAAGGAGGTGATTAACCCCACTCTTGATAATCAGACTTATCTCTCTTTGTTGACCAACTCTAAGAAAAAAATGAACATCGTTAGAATAGGAACTAATTCTCATGAGCTTCGAAGTGAGACCGGGCGAAGGCCTATTCTCAAGACTCCCTGGAACCATAGAATCTGTCAGATTTGCGATATTAAGCAGGTGGAAGATGAAAAACACTTCCTTTTAGATTTCCCGACTCTTACTCACATCCGCTCTCAATTCCCTAACATCTGCCACACTTCCAATCTTTTTAACCCATTAAACCAACCCTTCTATAACGATCTTGGAGCGCTTATTTCCCTTCTCTTTGATCATAGAAACAATATTTTGAAGAATCAAACTTAGATTGTTTTTCCTTTCTTGAGGTCTGATAGGCCGCATTGGTCTTAGTGGATGTTAATCATCATCGTCATGATCATCATTATTACTTAATATTATTATTAAATAATTAATTTATATTGTGTAATTTAAAATTAAATAATAATTAATATAAATAAATAATTATCACTAGTTATAATGATGATAATACTATTTTATTGCAAAAGTTTTTTTTATTATTATTATTTTTATTGTTATATAATTATCAATGATTGTGCTCAGAGGTACATTCTACATCTGAGTATGGGGGAGATGTGTAAGTATGTCGAAAGCTAAAATAAAAAAATCTAAATAATTTCGGCTTAAACAACAACTTACATAATCATATAAATAACACATTTAAAATTCATTAAAAATAAATTTAAACAATATAAATTAAAAATATGAAGAGGTTTAGGAATACTAAAAAAAAGACATGGTAAATAAATAAAAATATAAATAAACTAGAGGTATGGTAAATAAATAAAACCTATTTTTATATTTGCTCCATAAACCTCTTTATATTTACAAAAACTCAAAAAAATAGGTTTTATTTAGGTGAAGCCTATGGTACAAATTATTATTAATACCGAGAGACAAATACCATGGGCCAAATACCATATTTGTAAAAGAGGTATGGTAAATAAATAAATATAAAAGAGGTCTTAAGAGCTAAGGTAAATAAATAAAAATATATCAAATCAACATGTAATTATATATGAAGTATATGGGCCAAATTATTATTAATACCACCAAAAAAATTATTATTAACCCTAACATTAATAATAAAATAATAATAATAATATTATTATTAAATCTAATATTCATATTAATATATTATAATATTAATATTATTAAATTTAATAACTTTAGATTAATAGAATATTAAATTTGTTATATTATAATATATATTAATATATCATGATATATATATTAACTCTAGATATATATGAATATATATGAGAGGGAAAAACAAAGACATATGGTAGAGGTGGAGAAATAGGGGGAGTGACAAGGAGAGATGGAGATAAACTGAAGGAGAGGAGAGAGGAGGAATGAAGAGAGAGAGGGGGAGAGGAGTGAGGGAGGTAGAGAAGGGTAAGAGAGGGAGAGGGAGACATAAAGATGGAGGTGGGAGAGAGAGAAAGGGAGGGAAAGAGAGTAAGGATAAGAGGAGGAGAAGGGGAGGGATAGAGAGATGGAGTTGGAGGGGAGAGAGGCAGGGAAGAAGAAAGACATAGGGAGGGAGAAGTGGAGACAGAGGGAGTGACAAGGGAGAGATGGAGAGAGAGTGTGCATGTTTAGTGGTAAGATAAAGAGACATATAAGGAGTGATGGAGACAAGGGGGCAGAGAAGGAGAGAGAAGAATAAAGGGAGGGATATAGTAACATATTTGGAGGAGAGATAGAGTGATGGGGGGAGAGAGAGAAAGTGTGTGGATTGAATGTAAGAGAAAAAAGAGAGGGGAGTTTGAATGTGTGTGTGAGAGAGAGAGAGGGAGAGAGAGAGCGGGGGGGGGGGGTATATAGAGGGAGAGAGAGAGGGGGGGGGTATATAGAGGGAGAGAGAGAGAGAGGGAGAGAGAGAGGGGGGGGGGGTATATAGAGGGAGAGAGAGAGAGAGAGAGAGATGGGGGAATAGAGAGAGATGAAGGAAAAGAGAGGGGACTTGAGAGAGAGGTGGAGTTGGAGGGGGAGAGAGGGAGTGATGGATAGATGGAGCTGGATGGGGAGAGAGGGAGTGACAAGGGAGAGATGGAGAGAGAGAATGTATGTTTGGGGTGAAATAAAGAGACAAAGAAGGAGAGATAGAGAGAAAGGGGGGTGAAGGAGAGAGAGAGAGGCACGCACACACATATATACAAAGAGAGAGAGAGAGAGAGAAAGAGAGAGAGAGAGAGAAGGGGAAGATAAAGAGAGAGGGAGACGAGGAGGGAGTGATATTGGAGAAAGAGAGTGTATTTTTTGGGGTTGATATAGAGAGACAAAGGGAGATAGAGATATAGATGGAAGGTGAAGAGAAAGAAGAGATAGATGGAGACAGGGAGGGAGAGACAAAGAGATTGATAGATATGGAAGGAGAGACCGTGTGTGTTTTTGGAGGGGGGGGGGGAGTGGGGGAGAGATAAATAGACAAAGGAGAGATGGACAGGGGAGAGAGGGAAGAATATTTCTTGCAATAGATGCATTGATTTCAGTGTAGATGGTGATTTCTAATCCTATTTTATTACTTGCACTAGATGGATTGATTTTAGTGTAGATGTTGATTTCTAATGATATTTGATTACTTGCACTAGATGCATTGATTTCAATGTATATGATTTCTAATCCTATTTGATTGCGTGCATTAAATGGATTGATTTCAGTGTAGATGGTGATTTTTAATCCTATTTTATTGTTTGCACTAGATGCATTATGTTGATTTCTAATTATATTTGATTGCTCACACTAGATGCATTGATTCAATATAGATGATTTCTAATCTTATTTGATTTCTTGCACTAAATGCATTGATTTAAGTGTACATGGTGATTTATAATCATATTTGATTGCTTGCACTAGATGCATTGATTTTAGTGTAGATGTTGGTTTCCAATCCTATTTGCTTACTTGCACTAGATACATTGATTTGAGCGTAGATGTTGATTTATAATCATATTTGATTACTTGCATTAGATGCATTGATTTGAATGTAGATGTTGTTTTCTATTCTTTTTTTATTTCTTGCATTAGACGCATTGATTTACGATTTGATATAATTTGATGTATGATGGTACATTAATTTTAAAATCATTGGATTAATAATGTGCATTGATTTCACTGTAAACACAAAATTTTGATTTTTGTGTTATAGTAATTAAACCTATTAATATTGAAGAGCAAGAGAGATAAGATATAATGTTTACTACAACAACTTGAGCTAAATATTTAAATGGTTTACGATTTCAACCGTCCTTTTCATATAATTGATATGAAAATATGACAAAACTAACAAGGATTACAATAAGAATAGTAGAAGAAAATAACTATGTGTAATTGATTATATTCTTATTAACATTTTCTATCATTCAATATTATTTCATTCACACTTTGCATCCAAAAATTTTATTTCATCATTTTTCATCATTAACTGAGGTAACTAAGCAAATTTAAAATTAAAATGACTTAGCTAAATCTTAGACATATTTAGCATATTTAAAATGGTTATATTAATATTAGATGTATTTACATATTATTGATAAAATTAATCATATGTTCTTCATATTATCGATAGATTTTCCTTGGTTGCACACTACTGATCTATCAAGAGATATTTTCCTTGGTTTCACACTACTAATCTATCAAGAGATTTGATTCCTCCAAGGGCTTGATCCAAAGTTAGAATGGATCTAGGCTCGTAGATATAAATGAAATTTTGCATCCCTCTCGACCCTTGATAGATCCAAAATTAAGATGAATCTACGTTAGTAGATATAAATGAAACTTTTAACTATATCAAGTATACATTAATTAATATGATTATGCTAATATTAATATTAATAAATGAAATTCTCAACTAAACACATACTTGTATTTTAAAAATGCAAGAGAGCTAAAATTAGCAATACCAAGGTTACCGCTAAATTTAAACGAGATAAACCACCAGCACTAAAAGTCATATAAAGTCATATATAAGGCAAATATAACTGCGGCTTGCAGTAAGGTTATTTAAACTCGCAGCCTCCACTATAATATTGAGATTTCTCCAATTTCAAATTTCAGCTGTTTACCCGCCGCCTTGGTTTTCGCTTTCGAGTTTGAGTTTCGCCCATTTCCATTCTCCCTCCTCCTCCCAAAATTTAAACCTCACAAATGTCTCCCTCCCTCCATGACCCCCAAATCTCAAATTCTGAAATCCATCCACCCGCCATTGAATCAAATCACCCTTAGAAGTACATCTCACACTTGTCTCCCCTTCATTCCTCCAGTCTCCTCACTGCCTGCTTCGCTTCTTCGGATACAGTGCAGGGCAGGCAGGGGACGCAAGTATTGTTCTTATTTGGCATCTCATTATCTCAAATGGAAATGCAGATGGACTTCCAACAACAGTTTCTTCGCCCTCACCTCGCAGCCACTAATTCTTCTTCTGCGGGAGAGGAAGAAGAAGAAGAATATAAGAGGAGGAATAAGGAGAACATTCCTCCATTCTCCTCTTATTCTTCCCGTTCCGGCTCTTTATTGCGATTACCCCATCAGAGGAACCCTCTCCAAGATATCACTTGCCTCGTCGCATCCGCTACTCATAATGTAAGTATTCGCAGCTTTTGGTCTGCTTTTCTCTGCACATTTTCCCTTCTTCTTTATCAATGCTTTCCGCAAACATAAATGCGTGAATTAAATATGTGGCTGTTCTTTATTCTGTTTTACAGATAAGATCTTCGCCCTCTGTTGCGGAAGCGACAGCACGTCTAAGATTGGGAGTGCGCTCTTCCAGCAATAAGTGTAGTAAAAAGAAAGCGGCTGTGCATCTGTCAAGTGTGGGTATCGCTTTGAGTGAGAAGAGGTGCCAAAGACATGAAGTGGGCATTCTCAGAAAGAACTTCAGATAGAGGGTGCAGAGGTGTTTCTGGCTTCGAGTAAAGTTGGGTTAGGGTTTCCATTGAAGCCCGGAAGTGAGGGGAGCGTGGGTGATGAATAATACCTACCCAAGAGCAGAGAATTCACATGATGATATCGTCATGTGGAGAACATTGTTTGCAGGAGGCGAAATGAAAGAATCGTCTCCTGGCCAACATTTTTTTCTAAATAAAGATTTTCCTTCCAACCATCCATCAGATTCATTATGACAGAAAATACTTTTTTCCAATCATCAGATTCATCACAACAGGAAATATTTGTTACCATTCGAGTATTTGTTATATCTGTCTTTACAGATCGCGGGTTGCAAGCGGGACTTTCTCTTTCAGTTTTTCCTTTCTTTGAACTGTGGCGGTTACATTTTTCTTATGAATTAAAAACGAGTAATTGTATATTACATTGCAATCAACATGCTTCCAAGATCTAAAAATGGTAAATAAATCATTATTTTTTATATATTTGAAATTAAATATATATCTAAATTATATTGACGTCTGACCGAGGTGCAAAATACATCTTTTAGTACAATTATAAATATTATGTTTTTGTTTTTGAACCACATTCGAAATGTGTAAATACAAAAATTCTATTGTGCGAATGCATTTTTAAACTGTGTAGATGCCAAAATTCCATTTGTTGGGCCGTTTAGATTTTGCATTTCGTCCCGTGAGATCTTTGATGATTGCTTCTTTAATCTTCTACATTCCTGCCTTTTGTTGCAAATAATTTATCTTATGCCGTGTACTTGTTTATTATGTGAAAGGCTCCTTTCTCCATGCATAGCTCGTTGATTACCATATCGATAACCCTATAAGTCAACATTTTGTTAGATAGGCAGAGCAGAGATTTGTTTCCTTTTGCTCCAGTCATGAATGACAACAATAATGACATCTCAAACATATACCATGTTTAAAATACACAAATAAGAGAAAAAAATTATTTGATATCAATATTATTCATTTATAAATCACTTTGGATATTCCAATCCAATCCACTTTGAATATTCCAATTATTGCTTTGCTAGAAAAATCCTCCATCATGGTTTCAGTTTGTGTTTTTGCATTAAATAATTAGTATAATAGGTAAATGAAACACTCCCTATAATGTTTATATTAAAAAGAAAACATAATTACAGTAACAAATGCATATAATGAAATACTATACACATTATTGTTGGAAAAATTCAATAGAATGAACCCGTATAATTCTACATTTTATAATGGTAAAAATAAATTTTCTTGGTTGGAAGAAAATATTGTATGTGGAGGTAAAATTGGCAGCATCAATGGGGGTGGAGGTTTTATGCTTTTAAAATTTGCTACTTAAATGTCTATATAGAAGAACAATGTGTTAAAAAAAGATTGTGTAAAGTTTACAATGTGTTAAAAAGATTGTGTAAAGTTTACATTGTTTTGGAGAGAATTCAATTTTTATATATAATAATAAATATCAATTTTTATGAAAAGAAACAAATAATTTTTAATTTTTTAAATTTAATTATTATGATTTTTTTTTTTTTAAATATATAACCCAATTAATTTAAACATTAACAATTTTTTAGATTTTTTATTTTTAATTAACACTATACATTACAACCATACATATATGTTAAAGTAGAGGCTTTAATTTATGGATTTAAAATATGCATATTCTAATTCTAGTTGTTTTAAGGGATGTAAGACTTCTCTCTTCCCTCTTTGGAGTATCTGAATGATATTAGGTATGTATTTTTCTTCTTTTGAGTTAGATTGTGTCTAGGTTGGGACTAGCTCTAATGTTGGATGGAAGAACGATATGTCCACCAATGGGATGTTGTCATTGAGATTGTGTGAAGCTTGATCTAGTTTGGATGCCTTTTGGGAAAATTTAATTCCCTAAAAATAATGCACATCTGTGACCTCTCCCATGTTATCTTTGTCAAAACTAAACTCCACACAAAAAGCAACCTAATTAATTAATTGACGAACCAATTTATCTACCTCTCACAGTTAGGTATGTCTCCATTTTATCTTGAATTTGGTTTAGTTAATGGTTGGCGTTTACTTCAGCGCACTCCAAACCTATTTAAAAATGTATTTCCTTTGGGATTTGTGGCCATGTGATGTAATTATAGGTATTCCTCAGAGCATGTGGCAACGGAGTCTCATGAAAGAAAACAAATGGATCGTCGGAGGAGCACTGGTCTCTTGGACCCTTCATTTCAATCGACGTAACAAGAGGTGCACTGGCAAGGTTTATTGCAATCATGTGAAACTTCTCTTCGCCTCGACAAATGTGGGTGGTGCAAGATTAATGGGCGGGATGGCGAGGGAGACTGGCATTAACATTCACGTTTCAGTCTGGTGTTGGGCTCTTGGATAGTATCCTTCTCGCAAGCGTAAGAGACGACGGAGGGCCTTAGAGATTCCCATGCAACTTTCGATATTGTGAATTTAACTATGTTTCTCTCCAAAGACATCCCAAGGTTTATTGTGCTTGCATTGTGTGGATGCTGGTAAACTAAGGAACTTGTTATTTCAGTCTCCTACGAGTTTTAGTATGTTTGAGTGGCTGGTCAGATAAAGGTGCCTAGAGGAGGTATCAAAGGAGGTATGGCTAGGAGTGGCAATGTTTTTGGGTGGAATTCTCCATTGTTGGAGCTTGGTTTGTAAATTGGTGTGCTTGGTGGTTGGTTCTTCGTGGGCAGTGGTGAAAGAAGAGCCGCTCTTATGGAATACAATGCACACACTCGTGGCCGCGGCTTCGGCAGGCCGCCGCGTTTTCCCGCCTCTCCAGCTGTTCGCGCTCGTTTCAGGGTTCCCAATTGGTGGCAAGGGGGTGGTTGGGGCGGAATGTGTTTTTTTGAGGAAATTGGAGGGTGTAGGGAGACTTGCATCTCAGGGGTGGTGGCCGGAGCAGAGTCCAACGAGTCTAAATCAAAAAATTGTTGGAGTTGGCCCTCTTGAGTTGAGCATAATGAGACCATCTGTGCGACGTGGGTGCTCATCCCCTTCGACCAAGTCAGGCTTCGTGGGCTCGGATGATTTGGAAATTGTGATGACAAGAGTGCATTAGGGTGGCAAGACTGTTGGTCGCTCTCGACTTGCGGGTGTGGGAACGTGAGGCGGTCGAGGCGGAGGTAAGCATACCTCTCGTGGCAGTGGAAGTGTGAGGTCATAACAAACTCGTTGGGGTGGTTGATTTGAATATGGGAAAACTAGTTTCGCTGTGCTAGCTCCCTCATTAGTTAAAAATAAATGTGTTTATGATCATCTCAAGTTTTCCAATTGTGAAGGGGTTTATGAGTCAAGTTTTAAGTTTGATGAGAAATTTATGAGTTAATTAGCTTCTAAAAATTCATGTACAACAAATAAAATGCATATAAATAACACACAACAAACACATTACACAATAGTTGATAACATAGTTCACCCCTCCTGGGCTACATCTCCATGGACCTGCTTCAACTGGCTAGGCCCTCTTGGGATTAATGGTCAAATGTTCGATTACATGCACCTACAGTGCTCCAATGACTTTTCAACGTGCTCCAATGGTTTGTACTAGACCAGAAATTGCACATGCAGTGGGAGTATTGAGCAGGTTTATGTCAAACCCAGGGAAGGAGCATTGGACAATAGTGAAGTGGGTTTTCAGATATTTGTGTGGCACTAGTGATTATGGCTTGTGCTACCAGGGAAGACCAGGATTGGAAAGAGTGTTGGACATTCGTGGTTTTGTTGATGCATAATGGGCTGGAGATTTAAACCAAAGAAGATCTACAAGTGGGTATGTGTTTAGCCTATTTGGAGGTGCAGTAAGTTGGATGAGTAAAAGATAGTCTGTAGTGGATCTTTCAACTATTGAGGCAGAATACATTGCAGCCACTCATGCAAGCAAGGAAGCAGTTTGGTTGCAGAGATTGTGTTCAATTATGGGGTTGGTGTAGCAAGCTATAAGGATAGACTGTGATAGCAAAGTGCAATTTTCTTGGCTAAGAACCCTGCTTATCATTCAAAGACAAAGAACATTGATGTTCAATATCACTTTGTGAGAGATATGGTTGAGGCTAAAAGGGTTTTGTTGGTAAAGGTGGACACTTTGAAGAATGTTGCAGATGCATTGACAAAGTCTGTGAGCACTCAAAAGTTCTCTTCGTGTAGAGAAACAATGGGTGTTGCAGATTTGGGCTAATGACTAAGCTCTCTTGTGGCTCCCTGCGAAAAGAAAACAACAAGTGGGAGAATGATGGGTATGTGTTATATTCTTTCCATGACTAGTCACGCGCGGGGGGGAAATAACTCTCGTTGTACGTTGCACTGGGTGCAGCAGGGGGGGCGGTAGTGCCCCGAGAAAAAAATTTGGACCCTATTTTTCGGTGGGCGGACTCGCCCATGGTTTTGTGCATGGGTTTGCACATGGTTTTGGGGCATGATGGTTTTCGGCCCTTGGTATTTTGTAGATCCAGTCAAGGGAACTATGGTTATGTTCTAATCCAGGGTTAATGGATTGGGGTTTATGTATGCTTCGACATGTATATATATGTGTTGTAACAATAAAAGGAATATAATGAAAAATCAAGCTGGTCGTCCTGATTTGGGATCCGTGGGGACTTGTTCCTCCGTTTTATGTTTGCGTTCCTCATTGTTTATTTTATACATAAGATTCGTTTTGCGTATAATTTCGCATGTATAAAACTTACAAACTCGCACACTTAGCCCTTCAAAACAGTAAAAAACTCAAAATCTTCAAAAATGTCCCAAAATTTGGATTTGTCTCGTTGATCATGTCTGGGATGCTTGTAGGGATGCATCAACAAGAATGGCAAGTTTTTCTTTGTTCTTTCCTTTAGATTGAATTCGCAAGGGCTCTTTGAGCTACCCTACCTTGCTCTTATGGCATAACGCCTTCATCTTTTTCAAGGCCTGGTCTCGGTCTTCTCCACCGACCCTCTAAATGCATATTTTACCTCTCTAACCAAGATTAACTCTCATGATATATTTCCATGGCAAGCAGCTCACTTGGAGTGAGATGCTCTGCCAATGCTGCCTCTTCCTCTCTTTATTTGGCTAGAGCCTTATTTAAGCCAATTGTCCTTGGCCTTCTCCTAGGAAGTTGTTCTTCCTCTTCTTCAATGTCATCATGAATTTCAAAGACCTCATATAGCTTTGCCTTAGCTTTTCTAGCCTCTTTCCAAGCTCTGATAGCTCTGACCTCATAGATAGCCTTTTCTGCCTCTAGATGCTTGTTTTCAACCTCAAAAAAGTGGATCACATTCTTAGCCCTACCTAGATTGGTTTGCAGATCTTTAAAATGAGAGTATTTGATTTTAAGCAGCATGTTAGTGATCCTCTACTCATTTTCATCATCAATGTCAAGGTGAATAAGTTGAAACTCTTGTTCAATTTCATGCTTGTCTTCTTCTTCTTCATCAATAACCTTACTTGCATTTTGTAAAGTTGCTTGGTTTGGATGCGTGTATACAGCCCTCATTTCTTAGGCGTAAAACACATGCCTATTTCCTCCTTGGGTCAAAGGAAAAGGTTCTATGTTGACCATCTCGGTTGTCATCTATTTCAGACTACTATCATTGTTGTCGTCACGATCGCCATCATCACTGCTTCTACAGGTCTTCGAATTCCATTACTCAAGGATCAACGCTATCATCACTGCCTTCATGGCTCTTTGACCTACTCATCATTGTCGCCATCATCCTCACCGCTCTCTCGCTTCATCGATATGTGCCTCACCGCCCCGTCGCTCTTTCTTCTCACTTCAATTGATTTCATTACTGACTCTCATCGACGCTCCTTATCGTTTTCTTCCTCACGTTTGATTCCTCATCGTTATGAGATGATGGTGAAGGATTGTGAGAGGGTGATGAAGGAGGATTATATTGAGGTGAAGGAATGTGAGTAGATGGTGATGGATGTGTAGTGGGGTATGATGGTTAAGAAGGAATGGGAGGATGAGAAGATTAAGGGACATTTTGCTGATGATGGGCTTGTGGAGAAGAAAACATCTCATTGGCAAAGAAGATTTCCCAAGGAATACCCTTCTTCTGTAGTTGGTGCATAACAACCATCTTGATCAAAGAATGATGAAAAAGGCTTTGCATCTGCTGAGGATAGTCTCTCTTTTATACAATATAGAACATTTTTCAATGATTCTGTAGAGGTAATAGGGTATGTGTGGCATCCTCACTCTAGTAAAGTGCATAAGTAGCCTGATGTAGTAGGAGTAAAGACGGGAGAACCTTCCCTCACATGTAAAATAATTCATAATGATCCTCATCATAGGTGCATATCTATCAAGAAAATGTGAGAAAGGAAAGATGGATTTGTTGTGGTCTTTATATCTAGGCTTTAGATAGGGTTCAAAGTAGCTCATGTCAATATTGTCCTGCTTGAGCCATTTCTCACCCACACTTGGTATCCCAGTGGCATTGGCAATAGCATCAGTAGATAACTCAAAGGTGACCCCTACAAGGTTAACTTGTTTTTTATGTAATTCTAATTTATGAAAATCCGTCACTTCAAGGTGGTTTTGTACCGTTTTGTACCTTCTCACAAAAATCAAAGCATCCTACATTCTTGAAACATGAAACAGTTAGGGGGGATGCCATTAGCTCCCTTGTGTTCAGAGGCTCAAATATGTTGATCTTTCCACCTTTGTGCTCATGCCTTTTTGGCATTTGAGCCTCTCCACCACTGCCACAGTCCTCTCCTTCTTGTGTCATTTTGAAAAACCTTGTTTTTCCAACTAGGACTAAATGTGAAATTGAGATGAAAGAGGGTAATGGAAAGGCAAACTTTGCAATGTAGGGGGTGAATGAATGAATGTTATGACCAGATTGGATAAATGAAAACCTTCACATCACCCTAATTCACCCTTTTCTTGACTGATACTCTTTATAGGCAGATGAAGTAATGGTGGAATCAATGATTTCAAGTTTTGAACACTTAGGGTGTGATTTAGGGTTTCAATTTCTTTCAATTACAAATCACCAAAAAGCTTGAAAATGTGGTTAGGGAATCCACTTAACAATTATTAGTGTCTTGGAGGAACTTGGAAGAATCTTGCAAGAAATTTTATGTGAATTGAGTGGTTAACTTGTTTAGGAAGCCCTCCTGGCCAAGGGCGCATCGCCAAGAGAAATTTGTTGTGAGTGTCAGGCAAGAGAGCAGCGCTTTGCCAGGTGCGTAGTGCCCTTGTAAAATGTATGGGAGAAAAAAGCCAAGGGCGCAGCACCCAATCCCAGGCACGCAGTGCCACAAAAATTTGTCCAATTTTGACTTGAAACTCACAAATTATCTTCTCCTGAATGCTCTTGATCACTTGAAATGCAAGAATGAGTTATTGAAGTATTATATGGGTTTTTATAGGCTCATTAAATTTTGATTTAATCTTTTAAACCCACTTTCTAAAGTTTTCAATTCTTTTTCTTTTTCACTGATGTCTTTTAACACTTTTGTTTGCAAGTGACTGAAATCATTTGAGGTGGATCTTCCTTTTGCTTCTTAAGGCATGACGACTTCAATTTTGACAACCTTAGGATGTTTACACAGTAGAAACATCTTCAAAAAACCTCTGTGGTTTCCATTACAATACTCAACTTATCTTTTCACCTTGGCTGGCATTTTGCTGGAGTTATGAAAATTGTTTTTCCTTTTGATCCTGGAGACTTTGACATGTTTATTTTGACACAGCAACAGCCTCAAAATCCTCTTTTTCTTCCAACTTGGAGCTCAACATCATCTTTTTCTCATTTAGAAATGGCAAGCTCATTTTTTACAAGTCTGGGATCTGATCACACAGTGACATCTTCAAAATCCTTCCTTTGCTTGCAGCATGGAGTTGAACTCATACTTTTTCTTATTTAGGCATGACAAGCTCATTAAACAACTTTGGGAGGATTTCTCATAGCAACACTTTCAAAACCCTAGTTTTCCTGCACCATGGAGTTCAATTCATCATTTCACCTTCTATGGCCACTTTCCCAAAACCTTAGGTGTTTAGAGTGCTTTTTACAACAATCATCAGTGTTGTCTTCTAAGTTCTCTATAGCCATTTCAAGTTCATTCATTTATGTCCAGTTCACCTCACCTTTTTCCCTATCTCATCAATAGCTTCTGATAGACTTTCTTCATGCTTGGTTTTGTGTGCCTCCTCTAGGTCATTTCTGCAATTGATCACTGTTAGGCACTCTACTGGACCATCAAGCTCAAAAAACCCTAATTATCTGCAAGAACAAGTGTTTCTTGTCTTCCTTGCTGCAAGTTGTCTTTATTCAGAAGTAAAAAATCTACCTCATCAACACCCTCTGCTGACAAATATTTTAGCACTCCTGCAGAAGTGCTAAACTCTTTGTATTTACCTCTTGCAAACTTTGACTGATAAGGTAGTCTTCTTTGGAAATCTTTTAGGTCTTCCTTGAATAACCATGTTTTGACATTCTATTCCATCTGATCCAGATTATAACAAAGGAAAAACAGTGCTTGAAACACCAATGATGACCTTAAAACATGTGAAACCCTAATTGACCTAGTGGGAGGGTTCCTTGACCTGGTCTTTGACTGAAAATTGGCTTGGGGTCTTTAAGTGAAAAACAGAGTATTGTCAAAAGCGTTGTATTGAAGATCCAAAATCCAATGTACTTGATTTATCTAAAGAGCCTACAGAGATAGTTTTGAGACCATCACTGCTTGAGGAACCTGGGGGAAGAGTGGGGAACAGAAGGAGGAAGCCCTAGAGTGAAAGTGGAGTTATGGATAAGGGGAAAAAAAGGCCAATGAGGTTATAGGCAGAGAAGGAAGCTAAAAATGAGAGGTATCAGCTCATAAGGAGTTTGTAGGAGTGACAGTGATCCGGATTTATGCAGGAACACAACAGAATAAACATATAACCATAAATACAGAGATGCAGTGGAAATAACACTTCATTTCATTAATATCAAAGAACTGAAATTTGCTTACAGACAGAATGGAAATAAAACTAGCTAGGGCGCTGGTAGCTATCTCTGAGAAGAGATGTGGCGGCTACAGGCCTCTGAACTGAGTTACAATGAAGCTCGAGGGCCTATTTATTATTGAGAAATAATGGAGAACCCTCAACATCCAAAAACCTAACCCTAGGAGATGAAGCGCCAAAACTATGGGCCCCGTTTGGGTAAATTGGTGTTTCAACTTCCGAGGGACGTAACTTTGGCATACTATCTCCGTTTGACGCACATGATACATCATTAGAAAAGCTCTATCCAAGGACTACAACTTTCGCCACGAATATCATTCCGGAACGGAATGATATTCGTTAGAGGCGCGATGCCCAAAAAACGTCGTTTAGGGCCTCAAAACGGCTCCGGAAGTTCAGGACCCGAAAAACTGCTTAAAATAGTAAGTTATGCCGAAACTGAAAACCTGAAAGAGACAATGGTGGGGGCCCAAGTGGAATAGGTGGGTGGCCACCAATATCCACCTGGATCAGACAGGGTGACCATGAAATGGCAAACTGATAGAATAGTGAATTTTTTTCTATAAGGATAATGAAGGCAATGAGATTTCTGAAACTCACAATATTCTAGGAAGGTTGTTTTCAGAAATATAGAAACATCTATAGTCATCTAAAAATAGTGAAAAATACTGATGACTAATGACTTAAATTTTTTTTTTATTTAATATTTATTATTATTTAATGAAATTTTTATTTATTTATTATTTTTTAATTATTTAATAATAATAAAAATTTTAATTAATAAAAATAAGCACCACAAACGAGCCTTAAATCTTATAATTGCGGGTATAGAAGAAAAAAAAAATGAAAACACATTAGAAATAGTTAAAGAACAATTAAAAACAAAATCTCAAATTGAAACAACTTATCTCACGAATGCAATGAGGGTCAGAAAAATACTTGAGCATAAACACAGACTCATTCGTGTCAAGTTCAGTTGTAATGAACATAAATTGGATATACTCAATAAATCTCCAAGCCCAAAAGGAACAAGAATATTTATAAATGAAGATCTCATTCTAGAGGACCAACCTGAAATTAGGAAAGAAGTCCAAAAGGTCAAGCATGCAAGAAAGGTAGGGAAATGGGAAATCATTTGGAATAGGAAAGCTATTATCAGAGATAAAGTCTCAAGCACAAGTGATAAATAAGGACTTGCATCACTCTGGATCCTCTTATGGAATTGTCATGGATTTCTATGGTGTAAAGGCCCTATTTTAAGTTGGAACCTGAGTGATATTGACCTTATTATTTTAGTTGAAACTTGGGAGCATGATGAATCTAGGGTCCCTCCCCTTGACGGTTTCACTCTTTGGTCTATTTGGAATAAGAAATCCTCTCAGAGAAGTTTTGGTCATATAGCCTGTTATATAAGAACAATGTTTCCTCTCACATCTGACTTCATAAAATCGACCCCTTCAATCAATACATTTGGATCGAAATCTTTGATTCTACCACCAATAGGATATTTCTTGCCATATGTTATTTCGATCCTATCAATTATACATCCTATAAGAAGAACAACTGGGATAAGAATTGTCCTTTCAATACTTTAGAAAAAGACATCTTCAACCTAAGGTATGAAGGTAATATCCTTTTTCTTGGAGACTTTAATGTTAGAACTTCCATTAAATAAGTCATTACGTTAAGTACCAACTCTAACCCCAACTTCTTGTGGCTTGATGAAGATAGTAACTTAGCTAATAAATTCAAGAGAAAATATGAAGACATAATCGAGAACTTATTCAACACCAAGCTCCTCAAAATTTGCAGTTCATAGGACCTAATCATTTGCAATGGTATTAACAAGTGGCCCCTCTCCGGTAAGGTGACCTATTTCCATGGGCTGGGTAGCAGTGTCGTTGATTATGTAATTTCTGACACCCTCGTCCTTAACCGTATTACAAACTTTGAGCTGCTTAATGGATTCGAGCCTGACTCTGACCACATACCTCTATCACTATCCCTCAATATTGCTATGCATACCACCCACATGAAGGACACCAATGAAAGTAAAGGACACTTTCGCTTCGAAAGAAGTAAAGCCGATCTATTCTTAAGGGATTTAAAGAGGGATTTAGGCTCCATGACTTATAACAACAACATCGATCAAATTTATTACCATTTCACTACTATCCTTTCCAATAACATTAGCAAGTTCTCTAATGATACTTTGTTTAAGCAGACTAATAGAACTTCCAATCCTTGGTATGACAAAGATTGTAAAATTTTCAGGAAAATGATCAGAGAAGCTCCTAATGAAATCATTAAGCTACGAAATATCAATATATACAAAAATCTCATCAAGAGGAATAAAAAGTCATATATTAATAAAAGAGAGGATTATCTTCTCCACCTTTCTAAAGTCACGCCCAATTTTTTTTGGTGAAATGTGCTTGTTCGTAAAACCAAAGATAATCATTCTATCCCCTTAGAAAACTGGGACAACTATCTCAAAAATTTGGATGACTCTCAGGACACTATGGGAACCACCTTAATCACTCCTATTGAGGAGGATGTATTTTCTCCGGAAGACGTTGAATCTGGTATTAATAAGCTCGCTAATGGGAAAGATGAAGATATTGAAGGATACCAAGTTGAGATCCTTATAATGGGAAGATCTATCATCATTCCTCATCTCCACAAACTTCTCAATTTGGTTGTAACGCATGGCTTCCCTCAGCTTTGGACGCAAAGTCTTATTGTGCTTATCTTTAAAAACAGGGAGAAACGCGTTCTGTCTAACTACAAGACCATTATGATTAGCCACATCCTAGCCAAGATTTATGGGCTCATTTTGGAAAATAGACTTAGCCTTTGGCTTGAAATCTAGGGAAAAAGAGCTAAAGGACAAGCTGGTTTTAGGAGACATTACTCGACTATCGACCATCTTATCACTCTCAGAATCATTGCAGAGGAATGTCGCAATAGTAAAGCCGATCTCTTCTGTTGTTTTGTGGATTTTAGAAAAGCTTTCGATAATATCCCTCGAGATAAGCTTTGGGAGAGGCTTAAAGAGATCATGGTCCCTCCTTAGCTAAGGATTGTTGTGATCCATCTCTACGAGGGGTGGTCTAAAGACATTAAATGCAATATCAAAGTTAAGAAAGGGTGTCCCCTATACCCTACCTTTTTTGGCATATGCATCGATAATCTAGAGGAGTGTTGTTAGGTCCCTATATCACTAGTATAGCCCCTTATTATTGTTAGTGTAAACCCCTTATTGTTATTATTGTACCCTTGTAACCCCCATTTTGTTATTATTGTGCCCTTAAATTATTATTGTTAGGTCGGCTAGGATTACACTGTGGCCCACTAGGATTACATTATGGCCCCATGGACTCCTATATATAGAAAGGAGGTTTTGTAAATTGTATCATCCAAGAATTGTTCATTTATGTAATGTATTGGAGGTTTCCCCCTCGAAGTGGCTTATTTCTAAGGCGTTGATATCTCTTTTCTTCTATTTTTGGAGCTGGTTACCCAACATTTGGTATCAGAGCTTTGGATTCTAGGGTTTCGCTGCTCCAAACAGGTCATCGTGGCATTTGCGCTATAACTTTTTTTCTACGAAGTTTCAGAAGCTGAAATTTTTAGGGTGCGAAGAAAAACTCCTGAGGAAGCTCGTATAAAAATTTCAGAGTTTGGTTCGCAATCATTTCGGAGATATGATCTGTGGAAGTCAGGTATTTTTTCAGGCTCCTAAACAGGTCATCGTGGCATTTGCGCTATAAATTTTTTTCTACGAAGTTTCAGAATCTGAAATTCATATGGTGCGAAGCTGAAATCCTGAGGAAATTCTTCAAAAAATTTCAGAGCTTGGTTCGCAATATTTTTGGAGATATGATCTATGGAAGGTAGTGCTTTTTCAGGCTCCTGAATGTCATCTCAAAGAGGTGATCGTGGGAAAAGTTCAATAACTCTCTCTCTGAAGATTGGATTGGAGTGCCGTCAAAAGTGGTCACAAGTGCACGGCATGTAGTTTCTTCGCTATCAATTTCAGAGACAAAGAACAAAACAGTGACACGTGGCAAGTCGTACAAATTCGCTCTACTGAACCAGTCCAGAATTAGGTCATTGTGGGAGATTGGACACAACTTTGTCTTGGAGAATCAAAATCAGGTCAGACCTGTGGCATTTGAAAGAAGCTTCAGAGGGCTACTACAGGGCGGAATTTCAGATATCGAAGATTTTCAATCACAGAGATAATACAATTTCAATATCGAGCTCCTCAAAGCTAGTAAAAGGTGTGTATTTTTTTTCCGAATTGCATAAGTCTTGTTTGAAGAATCAAGTTGAATTGATTGCAAGGGCCTATTTTAGAATAGATATCAATATTGGAGTCTGAAATGGCCCCTAAAAAGAATTCAACACCCATTAAGCCTTTAGAAGGCTCTACTATTACTCATGAAGATGAAGAATGGCAACATGACATGTCAAAATTACAAGAGCAAATGCAACAAATTTCGCTCTCGCAAAGAACAACAAAAAATGAAATTGAAGTTTTGAAGAAAGGCGTGGAAACTAAGATGAATGGTTTGGAAGCTAAGATGGATGGCATGGAAGTCGGCATGGAAGCTAAGATGGATGACATGAAGAATGATCTAAAAGCATACATGGAAGGCTTGATGACAAGCTTAAAACCATAAATGATTCCTAATGGCGGAAATATAGGAGAAGAACCTCCTGATGAGAACAAAATAAATGTTAATCATGATTTCATAAAATCGAATGTTGGCGGGAAGAACCACCATATTCCAAAAATGGATATGAGGAAGTTTGATGGAAAGGATCCTGTAACATGGATACTACAGATGGAGCAATATTTTGATCTCCATAACGTGCAAAACACACAAAAGTACGCATTGCAACTTTACATTTAGAACAAAATACATTTGTATGGTATCGATGGCTTTGCTCCCGTAAAAAAATTGTCACTCGGTCAATTTTTATGGAGGAAATGATAGCACATTATGAGGATACAAAGAGCAACACCTTCTTTAGCCAATTGATAAATCTCAAACAAAAGGGTTTAGTGGGCAGCACATTGAGGACTTCCAAAAATTGAATATAAGGGTAACTGATATTCCAGAGGAACACAGGATTGATCTCTTCATAGGTACTCTAAAGGATAACATCCAACATGAAGTTCGTGTTTTGGAACCCGATTCATTGGAGAAGGCATTCAGGTTGGCAAGAAAAGTTGAATGTAAAATTATGGCGACAAGGAAGCCTACCACTCAATTCTATAAAGAAGGAAGTGTTGCTACGCCTAGATTTCCACAACCTACAAGGTTGACACCACAACAATTGGAAGAAAAAAGAGGAAAAGGGCTTTGCTACAGTTGTGATAGCAAATACACTAAAGGTCATAAGTGTGCTGAGAAGAAATTATTTTACATAGATTGTGAAGAAGAAGAAGAAAATGAACAAGAAGAGGATATGCACCAGGAACCACCCCTAGAAGAGGAAGAAATGAATCCGACCATATCGTGTAATGCACTGGCAGGAATTACCACTCCTCAAACTCTCAAGATAGAAGGACATATAAAGAAGAAAAGGGTAATAGTGTTGATTGATCCAGGTAGCACCCATAATTTTATTCATTATAAGGTAGCCAAGGAATTAAATTGTTTCCTATACCCAGCACCAGAATGTCAAGTGATGGTTGCAAATGGAGGAACTATAAATTGCTCTGAAAATGCCATAATATCAAGCTAACCATGGGGGAATATGTATTGACTAGTCCAATGCTTGCCATTCCTATGGGAGGTGCTGATGTTGTACTAGGAGTACAATGGTTACAATCTTTGGGGACGGTAGCTTTTAATTTTCAAGAACTTTCCTTGAAATTTTTTTCAGAAGGAAAGGAAGTTGAATTACGGGGTATTGCGGGGAAGCCAGGAAGGATAATAAGCTCTAATGTCATGACAAAGCTTCTAAAGAAAGAACAGCGAGGCGTAATTGCACAATTATGCTCACTAGAAGTTCCAACATCAAAATCAT